>JACGDI010005364.1:695873-708400 GCA_014898725.1 Jacaranda copaia
TATATATATATATATATATATATATATATAGATAAAAGTCTACAGATGACGAAAGAGAAAAGACATGATGGATGAGGCAAATCAAGCAGCCTCTCGTTCACATGCATTGACTAATGAACCCGGTTGGACATTTATTCAAGCCCCTCCCCATCGATCCATTTGTGGGATTCTTCCAGCGAGTGAAAAAGAAAAGGAAGCATAAATCTTGCGTGTGTGTGTGTGCAGCTTTGAGGATCAAGAATTTGACCTTACCTTTTGTATAAAAGGTACAGTGAGCTGAGAGCAGCAGCCTGAAGAAATTTCAGGGTTATTTGGAGCAGAATCAGGAGTTTTGAAACTCAAATCATCATCCTTTATATTCACGGCGACTCCATGGTTGGCATTCGCCCCTGATGATATCTCAGCCATAATTCTTTTAACAATTTGAAGGGCCAGAAAGAGGGGATATATATGATGAGCAAGATTCTAGCAGAAGAAGCCCAATTTATGGATACTCCAAGAGAGAGTGATTTTTGAACTTTATAGGAGGTGGATCAATGCATTTGACCATAAGCTCTCCAGTTTCCTCTTTACAACATTATTTTATTTTTATTTTATTTTTAGAACTTTTTAAACGAGACGTGAGACTTATTAATTCTCTTTGGAGATATCGTTGAAAAGTGTGACGCCTTTATTCTGAAAACTCCTAAACAAATATAGCATTGAATATTGATGGCTACTTCAACAACTCACCAGCAATGCAGAAACATCCCACAACTGCTAGCCAAGTTATGATTAAATTTTACCAACTTGCGTTTTAATTTTCTTCACTTGTTCTGGTCAAGCATACATTCTAACCCTAGTTTTAAAACTTAATTTCAGACAAAAACATAATATATATTATTTATAATACACATATCGAGTGCCTGTTGAGTTTGAATTCCCAACCTCAGTACACTTCACACGTGAAACTTATGTTGTTCAGCAAAGGTCACTGGACAGATAAATATGAGTGAGGGATGGGATCAAGGCTAGGGTTGTTAGATAGTTGGATGCTCAACTTAATATTTGAAGATTTGGAGATTAAAAATATTAGGAGAAAATAAATAGTGATCCTAAATTTTTATAGGAGAAAATAAATAGTGATCCTAAATTTTTAAAAACTCAACTGACTATCGAATAATGTGTAGATGAGATCAATTGATATAGGGAAACTTCAATCTCCCAAATACTATGTGACTTTTTAAGAATGTTGGAACTATTATATTCAAATACCAAATGTGTTGATATATACTAAATTACATTCATTTGTCATGACCAAATTAAGATTATTTATTTCGGAGCTTATTAAGGCCCGACCTAAACAACCAAGACAAGGAGAAAAGAACCCAAGCAGCTGCCAAGTGTTTAGCCAATGAGTAAATTAAAACGAGAAAAGGCAGTATTTGCCTCCCAATTTTGATGCTCATAGGATGCCTCCATGAGAAAATCGGCCTCAAGTCATAGTGATGATCTCTACTTAGCGCTTAGTCGCTAGGGATATTCGTGCTGTGCTGTCTCATTACGCTCAAGAGAAACATACACGGGTTTTGTTTTTTTTGGAATATTATGCATACGGTTCTTTAATATCTGCTAGATGTGTATTTTTTGGAATATTCATTCTGCTCAAGAGAAGTCCACATCAACGTCATTAATGGTCTTTTTTTGGGTGAGAATTTAAGTGCAAAAATTCGTGTAATCTGATAATTTTTAAATAGGACAAATCACATAATTAGTTATAAAATTTTACTTTAAAATTACTTTAGTCCTCAATGTTAAAAAAATCATCTTTTAGTCCCTAATATTAATACTTCGTTTTATTTTGATTCCCAAAACCATTTTTTGGCATTTTCTGACCAGAAAATTGACCAAGTTTGACATTTTTAAGGGTAAAATTATTAATTTATAGTTTTATGTTCAATTTTAGTCCCTATCTAATGTTTTATGTTTAAATTTAGTCCCTATATCATTTTTTCTTTTTTTTAAAAAAAAAAATTACATTTTACCCCCTATAAAAATAGAAAGGAGCCTTATGAATACAAAATGTTAAAAACCTCATATTTTGAATTATGCATACTGTCTCCTATTCCCGATTTCCCTCAATTTAACCCCAATTTCAACATATAAAAACTATATTACCCTTAATTATTTCATACATTTTCAATTTAATTTACTTCTTTTTTAAATATATTTTCTTATATCTTCTTTCATACCCCTTAAATTTAAAAACTACTAGTTTTTTTATTTTCATTTCTCTAATTTATTCTACTTTTTTTCATTTTGTATTTATTATATATAAATCTATATGTTATATATACATATGTACAAATATATAATATATATTAATAAATAAATATAAATATATAAAAACACTATATTGATAATCCCTCCCACCCACCCCTGCACCCTCGCCATCCCCATCCCCATCCGCAACTGCTTTGTCCCCCGCTCCATAATGGTTGGCCATGGCAGCTACCTCTAGCAAACGAGAAAAATATTTTTTTCGTCCTATAATATTTTTCGACTTTCAAATTTGTCCTATATGTTATACAATTTTAAATTTAGTCTTACAATTTAAGAAATTCTGCATAGTTAGTCCGAAAATCATTGGAATCTCATAAAATGGATGGAAATGCTGATGTGGCACATTGAAATTTGTTGAATTTGGGGATTTTTGCTTAGGTGGCGAACTTCCAATTGACATGACAATTTTTTTGTGTTGTTGGAAAAAGTCTTTACTTACTTGAATTTTTAGTAATATTATTATTAATATATTATTAACAATACTATTAATAATAATACTAATAATATTAGATAATTATATTGTCATAATAATAGTGTTATTATCATTGATAATATTAATCTTATTATTCTTATGATTAATTATATTATTAATAATAAGAAATTAATTTAATATTTATTAGTATCATATATTATTTGTAATAATATAATAATAAAGTATTATAATATAATCTTTATCATTATTAATATATTACTAATCATATAATTAAAATTATTAATTATAATAGTATCACAAATGATATTAATGTATTATTAAATATTAACAATAATATGCGCATATGACTAAAATTAGCATCAATTACATATGCACATCATTATATACAAATATACACACATGTACATATATTTATAAAAAGAAAAGAAGAAAAAAGTAATATAGGGACTAAATTGAAACATAAAATTTTAGATAGGGCCCAAAGTGGAACATAAAACTATAAGTTGTCAATTTTTCTCTTAAAAATGCCAAACTTAGTCAATTTTCCAACCAAAAACTGCTAGAAAATGATTTTGAAGACTAAAGTAAAACGATATATTAATATTAGGGACTAAAAGATGAATTTTTAAAAATTGAGAACTAAAGCGATTTTAAAGTAAAATTTTAATGACTAATTATGTGATTTACCCTTTCAAATATTTATGACAATATGAATTTATCTAAATCCAATTAATTAATTTTGATTCTCTAGTCTTCATAAACGACACTGTTCTGCAATTAATACTTCTCCATTTATTCAAATATGATTTACTTCGAACAATTTATATTGTTGTCTTCAATCTACCTGCTTTGAATTGATTATTGATTTGAATGTTGAAAGGGTTTTTACAATGCCAGCCCAATGGTCTTAATCTTACCCCCTTCTTGAAAAAAATATTCAACTATCTTAATACTTCATTTTAGTAATTTTATATATAATTATAGTTTGATAGACTAATTACAGTTGGTTGGAAAAAGGAGATATTTATTATGTCATCATCAAATTGAAGGAACAAGTATAGTAATCCTCAAAACTGGAAATAATCATATTATAGTAGAAACAATATTCATATATATAACTAAAAATTGATGTACGTTCATGAAATTTGGAATCTTATCTTAAGTTTTTTTTTTAAATTTATACACACGTATATCAAAAGTCCGTTAGTGGGAGACTTATACTGCTG
Organism: Jacaranda copaia; assembly: GCA_014898725.1. Lineage (NCBI taxonomy): Eukaryota > Viridiplantae > Streptophyta > Magnoliopsida > Lamiales > Bignoniaceae > Jacaranda > Jacaranda copaia. The sequence goes on from JACGDI010005364.1 coordinate 699,855, forward strand.
GACCATAAGTCACTTGGCGGAATCTTCTCTTAGTTGATTTCTAAACTATTAATACAAAGTAAAAAAGTAAACATGAATGAGAAACAAACACAAATGCATGCAGACTAGCTTTTCCCTATAAAACTGGCGTATATCCCTGAACGGCATGTTAAGTACTCTCTTGAGCATGCAAATTTTAAAATTCTAATTTCCATAACCAGATAATGCCCAAACTGGTTGGTGAACAGCTGCTAACTAATATAGCTTCAAAAATTGTAAGGAACGCCACCAAAAATTAAATGTCTTAAACAGTTTTATATATTTTCTTAATTTCTTATAAAAATACAATGGCTTGTTATATGGAAAACCCTAATCTAGGAACTGGATAGATTGACTTGTTCTTATTAACAATGCATTCATACGATAATTTTATTAATTTTTTTTAAGTTCAGATGTGACTTAGGTTAGGAAAATGTTTATAGGAGCTTTAATTAGTTCCCATCACGAGTAGGAGGCATTTTTGGCAACCAACCCCTAAGTTCTGCTGCTGGTCGGATTCCAGCTCTGAATATCAAACCTTACTTTGACTACGTAGTTCCATATTAATGTGCTTAAATCTTGTATTGTATTTTAATTAATAATTACTATTTGATTAGTACATGTTACAAAAATTACACCATAAAATTGAGAGTATAAAAATCACGATCTGAGTATTTATGAAGTTCACTCCAAATTCGAGCTACATTTATGAAATAGGTGGTAAGATTTTGATCACTAATTTGAAAAAAATTCAATTAGCCAATTATTTACAAAGTATCTTAAGTTTCATCCAAATGGTACTTTGAATAATAAGAGAAACTCTTATTCATAGAAGTAAATAAAATGGGATGAGAATCAAACAGAGCAGACATGGTAAATAAATCCATGCATCCACCCTTGATGCAAAAGCACTTAGCAAAGTCTACTGATGAGACATTAAGAATTTTGACTCACTATTTTCTTAGGTCACTAAATAGCAATAGAGATTTTTTGGTGTTTGGGAGTTCATGCTCTTAGTTCCTTGGATGGGGCCTTGCTCAAACACCCAACAAGAGGATCTATTGATACCGTAATCGATGACAGAAGCGAGGTTAAAAATTCTTCTTCATGCCATTGACTATATACTTTACTAAGTAAAGGAGAATGAAAATTGTTGATGATTTTAAACCTTCTTAATCAATCTTAATCTCTAAAAATTCAATCAAATTTCAATCAAACTAAAACATCAATTTCCCCCAACTAATATATCTAATTTCAATAGATTATAACCTTTGTGACACAATACAATAGTATATAAATAAAATAAAACAAAAAATGGAAAAAAATTTAATAAGAAATAATGATGATGCTGGGGATATGTGGACCTATTGTAGTGCACTACCACAATTCATTCGACCATTCTAGTCAAGAACTGTAATTAAGTCAATATTGATGATGAGAAATAAGCAAAGTTGTCTGTGTACTCTCCCTTTTAATTTTCTCTTCCTTGAAGACACGTTTGAAAATAATGTCAAGAATATTGCATAACTCATTTTGGATATTGTAGTCTATTTTGGTTGGGTTAAATTCCACAATGAACTAAGAGCAACGTGAACTATATAGTTATTAGGAAGGAAAATATCAAGATCTTTGAGTTTTTTAAACTAAATATGAACAATTTTTCAAATATACTCTCTAGCTCCACCAGAATTATTATATCTCGTATCTGTTAGATCACTCATTAGATTCCCAACTTCAAACTTATCAGACAATTGATACATTTATTCTACTGTATGGGCAAATCCCCTAGCATTATTACTATCAAGATGTGCACTAACTAAATGCTCTCCAATTGAATTTTTCATAGCTAGAAAACTCAAGCAATAGGATTCCTCCAACTAGGCATAAGCTCTTTTTGCAATATCCGAAGCAATATTAGAATGTTGAGGAGGTTAATCCTCCTTGGAAGCTACATCGATATAAGCTAATCCTAGAGCAAACTTAATTTCATGCTTTGATCTCTTATAATTTCCACCATTCAACTATCAATAGTGGCACTACCATTATTGAAATTAACAGTAACAATCGAAACAACAAGAACAAGAATAAGCTTAGAACAATATAGTTTAATTCCTCATAGAATCCTTGTGAATCATAACAAACTCTCCTTTGAACAGAGCATGCCACACACACAAGGTCTCCCATGCAAGAACGATCCAGAAATACACTAATTATTGAAGAGTCACCTCCTTTGGAAGACAAATCTTATAAATTAAGATATCCCCATCAATATGTTCCATACCAACAAAACCAATTATCACACATATCTAACCTTATTTGGGCAGGCAAAAATGTATTACAATACCAACTCGAGATATGCATGCCACAAATTTTATAAGTCTCAACAAATAAAACACTTTGACGTAACTATTTATTTCAACCTACAAAATGAGCACATGCTCGAATTTAATAATTAATTGCCCAACTTACACACGTGCAATTTGTATACAAAACTCCCATAAAATTGAGTAGTAAAATAATATGTATTTTGGGGAGTTAAAAAGAAACTTCGCAGCATTCAAATTGTTTCAGAATTTAATTTGTTTGACTACATATATTTCCATAAATATATTCTATTTCTAAAATATCAATTAATTTCCAAACCAAACAATTCTAATTAAGCAGCCAATCAGTATATTATCATAATATGTACTAATGAAGTAACCAACATACACATACGAACTAAGATGTCGAGATGAAAAATCAACTAACATTAACATATACAAAGCCAAAAAATAAACACACCAGTATACATATGTTTTACAAAAGGAAACTATCTCAATATAATGCAACCTTGGATTCCACGGAGAACTAAAAAAATTGAATCTTACATTGAACACCATTGCATTATTAAATTACAAATCTAAATACACATGAATTCTCCATCAGTACTGGAAAATTAAAATGCAATACCTTGAATTTTCATCTAGCATGCAAAAAGAGAAAGGCTGAAATTTTTTTCTATAATTTGAAAAGATTTGAAATACATGAAATTTGATCAACAAAATTAAGTTTTGATCCATAAATATATGGCTTCGATATCAATTGTAAGACAAAATAATTAAACCCAAGATTTATATACCCATGGTATCAAAACACTATACAAGTAATCCATTTTTTATATCTATTTGAGCCATGGGATTGATAATCAATAATTCTTGCAATTTCGCAATTGGTCGTTAAGTCTTTCTCTCCTTCTCGTACAAACCGTGACAACTTTAATTGGATATCAATATCAAAATGTGGAATAGAGAAGGGATCTGCCCATAATATATATAAAATAAAACCTTAAAGAGCCCTCCTTCCATCACGGGTTTCCAAGATTGGACCTACACCAGCTATCATACCAAATTTAATAAAAAAAAGACCTTAACAATATTGGATCAAAATAATAGGCCCTATAAATTATATCTCATTAATTAATTTAATTTAATTAATTCTGATTCTTTAATCTTCATAAACGACATTGTTCTACAATTAATACTTATCCATTTATTCAAATATGATTTACTTCAAAAAATTTATAATATTATTTTCAATCTACACTTTTCGAATTGATTATTGATTTGAATGTTGAAATTTTTTTTACAAGCTAGCTAGTCCTAATGATCTTAATCGTACCTGCTTCTTAGAAAAATATTCAACTACCTTAATACTTCATTTTAGTAATTTTATGTATAATTATAGTTTGATAGACTAATTGCAGTTTGTTGGAAAAGGAGATATTTATTTATCATGTCATCATTAAATTCATGATGAATTAAGTAAAGTAATTAATATATACTCAAACAGTAAATTAAACAACCATATTAGTAGAAGTACTCGTTTATACTATTTTTTCCTTATAAAACTGGCACATATATATATATATATATATATATATCCCTGAACAGCATGTTAATTACTGTCTTATGCATGCAAATTACACAATTCTAATTTCCATAATTAGATAATGTCCAGACTGGTTGACGAACAACTGCTAAGTTATATAGCTTCAGAAGTTATAAGGAACGCCACCAAAAATTAAATGTCTTAATTAAACAGTTTTATATATTTTCTTAATTTCTTATAAAAATACAATGGCTTATTATATGGAAAACCCTAATTCTGAGTAATGGATAGATATGACTTGTTCTAAATAATATGCATTCCTGCGATGATTTTATTAATTTTCTTTTTCTTTTTCTTTTTTTTTAAAGTTCAGATGTGACATAGGTTAGGAAAATGTGCATAGGAGCTTTAATTAGTTCCCATCACGAGTAGGAGGGCATTTGGCAACCAACCCCTAATTAAGTGAATTACCCTTCTTCTGCTGATCGGATTCCAGCTCTGAATATCAAACCTTACTTTGACTACGTAGTTCCATATTAATATGCTTAAATCTTGTATTCTATTTTAATAAGTACCATTTAATTAGTATATGTCATGAAAATTACATCATAAAATTGAAAGTATAAAAATTACGATATGAGTATTTATGTAGTTCACTTCAAACTCGAGCGACATTTATGAAATAGGTGGTAAGATTTTGATCACTAATTTAAAAGAGATCCAGCTAGATAATTATTTACAAAGTATCTTAAATTTCATTCAAATGGTATTTCGAATAATAAAGGGCACTCTTATTCAAAAGTAAATAAAATGGGATGAGAATCAAATAGATGAGCAGACATGCATGGTTAATAAATCCACGCATCACCCTTGATGCAAAAGCACTTAGCAAAGTCTACTGATGAGACATTAGTAATTTTCACTCACTATTTTCTTAGGTCACTAAATAGCAATAGAGATTTTTTGGTGTTTGGGAGTTCATGCTCTTAGTTCGTTGGATGGGGCCTTGCTCAAACACCCAAAAAGAGAATCTGTTGATACCGTAATCGATGACAAAAGCAAGGTTAAAAATTCTTCCTCATGCCATTGACTATATAATTTACTAAGTGAGGGAGAATGGAAATTATTGACGATTTTAAACCTTGTCAATCAATCTTAGTGTCCAAAAGTTCAATCGAATTCCAATCAAACTAAAACATCAATTTCCCCCAACTAATATATCTAATTTCAATAGGTTATAACTTTTGAGACGCAATATAATTATAGTATATAAATAAAATTAAACAAAAATAGGAAAAACTTTAATAAGAAATATTGATCAGACTGGGGATCCATGGACCTCTTGTAGTGTACTGGCGCAACTCAGTCGACCACTCTAGTCAAGAACTGTAATTAAATCAGTATTGGTGTTCCTCTCATCAGAGGCCCATAAACAAATTAATGAACCGGCCAACTGCTAATTATGGTTCGTTGGGGCACATGCATATGCCCCATTTACTTTTTTAATTTTTACTTCTTAATAATTGGTTGCTTTCATATTTATATATTAATGGTTGAGACACATTGGGTCTACAACGTTGAAAAATAGAATGTGTGAACCCAAGTTTATGCAGATGATCAGGCGACGCAATGCATTTCCTGAAGGTATAATGGGTGGCGTTGGGGAAGTATCACTTCCATATCAAGCATAGTACAACTTGACTAATTTTTTAAGTAGATTGAGTTAAAGCGTGTTTGGTTCTTGTCCGGTCGTCCCTTCTGTTTATATATATTGTAGCAAAATTAAGCCAAATTTTAGAATAACTAAATCTTGGGATATATTTATTGGTTTTTCTAAGCGATAGGATTGCATACGTTATTGCGTTGTACTGGATAATAAGCGTCTTCTCATAAAGATAATAATACACTTTTCATAAGGGCAATCCAAGATCACGAATGTTACTAGATAATACTTTACGAAATTAAGCTTATATCTCTGGTAACAAACTTAATCCACTTCATTCGAACAATTTCTGTAGAAATAACAGTCACCTATCCCTTTTTGATCAAAGCCCTTAACTATAAGTTATAATAGTTTAGTGTTTTTGTGATTTTCAAACAATTTGTTAGCCACCCATCTTTCGTTCATAATGGGATGATGCATTTTGAAACCGATCTTTCTAATATCTGTGGTAGATTTTGTTATCGTCATAATTCAATTAATTAAGTCCACATTTTTAATGCAAAATAAAAATATTCATTTCTTGATTGAGGATTAGATTTGTTGTCACTGTTAGACGAAATCCAAACTTGTTAGCGAATGATTATGAAATTATCTATTGTATTGAGCGCACTCAAACATCGAGAAGCTCATAATTAGTTAACAAAAGTGAAAGAAAGTTGGTCATAAAATCAAACCATCCCACAGTTGATTTACAATGCGCCCGCATGCAGCCGAAATTCAACTCGCATGCAAAATCCAACTAATTCCCCACAGTTCACCGTTCTGGTGGATCAAATTCAACAGTTGAATTAATCCAATTATTATTACATGATTCCCATTTCCCACATACATATATTTATTATATAGCTCATCATGCAGATCTGTGCTTTGGAAAGTAACTGTTAATATTCTCGTAATTCAGCGTTTTCACACGGAATTCTTGCCAACTCCTACAGTTCTTAATTGTTTTGAGATAAGACCAAAGAAAAGGACCTCGATATCCCATGATTCATGGAGTTAATTTCAAATAGTTGTCTGCTTTAATGTTGGCAGTGGCAGGCAAAGACCGCCCGTGAAGTCTTCTTTCTCTTCCCACTATTAGGAAATGGTTGAAGAGTCTTTGGGCATTTAAGATTGTGCTTTTACGTGACCATGACCTCATGCAGTAATCACACCTATACTTCATATCTTTTATTTTAATTGGCATTTTAAATTATTATTCTTGATAGATGTTAAATTGAATTTGATGTGTTATTCAGCAAGTGCAGTTGAATTTCTTATTTCCTTCTTTTGTCTTACAAATTCTTATACATCTTTAATTTAAATAAATAATTGAAGTGTGTCACAAATCACCGGCAATATTATCATAACTAGCAGTTTGGCATGTTCGATGTATGCATTAAAACTTCTATGATATTTTATTTTATAATAATAATATTTATTTATTTTTATATAACATAAATTCATTTTAGTAATTTTAATGTGTTTATTTAATTTTTTTTTGTAAATAAGAATTAAAAAGTTATGATAAAATGATATTTGTAGGCATAAAATAGGTGAGTTATGAATGGTGATTATTATATAAAAGAAGTTAGGTCGTTTTAGGCAAATCATAAATTCATTTATTATGAGGAATACTTTTTATGCAAAAATATTAGCTTTGTATAAAAAAAAAGGAATAAATTCCATCTAGAAGTCTAGAGTTATGATGAAAGCGATTGGTCCTTAAATCTGAAGCCCAAATGATTTTTTGGAGACCGTAAAAGGGGTTCGGCTCCAAACCAAAGCCCCGGTTGACCGTTAATTTCAAAAGCACAACCCTATCGCTTCCCGGACCTCCGAAAACCTCCCAGCGTTCATGCAACCTCCAGACTTTCTGTCTCTTGAAGATCTTCTCTCCAATTTTCCGTTCAGAAATGGTGTCCAAGATAGTCAAAAGAACCCCCACATAATCCCTTAAGAACAGCAAAAATCTCTACCATCACCACCGCTGCAGCCGCAAGAAGTCTCCGATCAAGAATGCTACCACCGCGGTGGTTATTTCCCACAATAAATCAATCCATCCTCGCCATCGCCTCATCAAGATTCTCACAAAACTAGCTCGTATCGCCACTCCTAAGAAAACCCCAAGCAAGAAAAGTCACCTAATTCGTGGAAAAGCACCTGCACACCCCACTGACCCCGCCGTCCGGAGATTGGATAATTACAAATTGCCCTCCCTCCATTGCTGTCCCCCGACAAAGGGACCATATTTCTTGATTTGGACCAAACATTGGTCCATTCCAATACCAAACCTCCACCAGTACAGTGTGACTTCATAGTTAGGCCTGTGACTAATGGCGAACAAGTTGAATTCTACGTTCTGAAGAGGCCATTTGTAGATGAATTCTTTGATTTTTTGAGTCAGAAGTTTGAGATTGTAGTTTGTTGGAATTGAGGAGTATGCTCGCTACTGCTGGATAGGCTGGACTAGAGTAAGCTGATTTCATACCGGCTGTACCTTGATTCGTGTAAGGAAGTAGATGGCAAGTTTGTGAAGGATCTATCCAAAATGGGAAGAGAGCTGAATAGGGTGGTTCTTGTGGATGATAATCCTAATGCCTACGCTTTTCAGCCTGACAATGTAATCCCTATTAAGCCCTTTACTGATGATCTTGGAGATAAGGAATTGAAGAGATTGATTCACTTCTTTGAAGGGTGTTACTCAGTTGAAGGTATGAGGGATGCTGTGAAAGTATACCAAAAGAGGGAAATTTAGTAGTGATGATTTTTTTTTCATTTTTTTAATTCTTTTTCCTAATTTAGGTTTCTTTTCCAGAAAGACGGCATACAGAATTGAACAGATTGCGTTCAATATGAAATGAGAAAGGAAACAGGAAAATAATATATCCAATATATTTAAATTTCGGTTATGCACTGCCAAAGTTATTGCTTGGTTTGTTTCTGCTTCTTTTCC
>JACGDI010005364.1:715560-741884 GCA_014898725.1 Jacaranda copaia
ATTTTATTCTAAATAATACATCTTTTACTAATGTTAAATCTATAAAAATATAAATTTCAAAATAAATAACTAATTAAATTAACTAAACTCATATTTCAATCATTACAAATATATATACACACATTATCCAACTATACATATACATATATATAATATATAAAAAAATCATTTTCACCCTACAAATCCAATAAAAAACAACTGATTTAACATCTACAACAAAATTTATTTCCTCTCAAAACATAGAAAAACAAACACTTCATTCTCAAATCATTTTTAATATTTCCCCAAAACAAAAGAAATACTTAGCACATTCTCCAAATTTTCTTCCAAAAATCTATTCCCCCAAAATTTTTTCTACAAAACGCCCAAAAGATAAAAAATACCGAGGGTAAGCAATTTAAAACATAGAAGACGACCAGTAATTCTGTCATCGCATGTAAATGAATTTGTGATTTTAAAGGATGATAAAATTTTAAGTTGAAAGATATCTTCGTTTAAACTATGCAATTCTAATCAGAGGAAAAACCTGTGGAACAACATAAGCATGCTGGCCCAGTCAGACATCCATAACAAAATTTATGCTCTTTTAACATCCAAAGTACATTTCAGTTACAAATATCAACGAACACACAAACATAAATAATCAGTATTTCATGGAAAAAGAATCAAAAGAATTTCGCAAGATAATATATGGGAATGAAACCTGCTAAAAATTTGCAGAGCCAACTACATGAGCTATTTTATACTTTAATCTTTGTTTCTTTGAAGGGCATAATGAAACAAAGAGAGAGAAAAAAATGGAAAAAGGAAAGAAAGCCTGCTCCTGCCGTGCATTTCAATTTCCTGGGTTCACATCCAGGGTACTTTCCATACTCAGCAATCACAAGGATCACAACTAAGTAGTTAATAGTTCAACAATTTGCAGTGGCAGAAAACAGCATCTTAAGGACTCCGTGAATATTTTCTGCCCTTTCTCCTACCACCTTTTACCTGAAATTCATCAAATCAAACAATTAGATGAAATTCATCAGGAAAAATTTAGAAAGATGATTGGCTTTTCCTTCTCTCCTTCCAAACAAACAGAAAAAGCAAGCAAAGCAAACAGGAAGATCGTTTTATAAAATACCTGGTGCTGGAATTTCCAAGAGTAAGCTCAAGGTCATCAGGAACACACTCATCATGTATTCTCTCACCTTCCCATGGTTTCACTAGCCCCTTGTTATTACTGCCAAAAGCAAACTCAGCTGAAATTGCGTCTGACATTGGAACATCAGCTGTTTGGTCAAACCCTGTAATAGCTGGAGAGCAAGTTCCACTTTGCCCAGGAGTCCACATACGAGAGCCCCCATTTGATAATGGTTCCTTGAAACCAAATGGATTTGCTGAGACAAGGCTGAATGTTGGAGAAGAGGGCCCATCTTGAGGAGTTTGTACACCAGAAAGCCATCCTGAATCAGGTGGAGTTTGCAGACCAGGACTTTGAGGAGTAGAAGAGGGCAAAAATGGGTAATGCTGCCCACCCCAGGCAGAAACAGTCGTGGGGTCATCCCAATTACCCTTCATTCTAGGAGTGCGTGCAGTCGGTGAGCTCAACGGAGGTGTGACAGGAGCACTTATAGAACCTCCGGGGATGTAAAGATGATGAGGAAGCTTAGATGAAGCCGACAAAGAGCCAGATGAAAGATTTTTAAGCCAGGGGATAAGGGAGTTGGGATCAGCATTATTATTGGTATTGGCAGCATAATGGGATGAGACAGGGCTTGCAAAAGAAGATGATGCAGGGCTTGGGTTGAAAGAGGCTCCTGGGCTTGGTTGATATGATGAGCAAGGGCTTACTGCAGCCGAACCCATGATATCCATGCGCTCCACAGGCTTGCATCCCTGCAAGTGATAGAAATAGTTAAGTGGAAGAAGAACACAAAGAGCATAGACACTAGAAAGCCTTTTAGATTTAACCCAAGGTTTACTTCCAAAATCTAGTAGTGAAACTACATATTAGATGATCTTAAATTATGTCATCAGATCAGACTGAACTATTGGCACTGGAAATAACTAGATGATACTGATGACAACAATGAATATGCAGAACTAGGAGGCGGTGAGGAGATACGACAAAGAAAGACGTCTACCATCTAGTACTATGCAACCTAATTTGATCACTCCAACATGAAATAAGAAATTCACCATCCAATGAGTCTATTTCAATCATGAAATATAACAAAGTAAGGCCCAGCTTCAACCACTCAGGATACAAAAAAGACATAAGTGGATGTGGAGGTATAGATTTACCATTACCTTGAAACTGTAAAACTTTAAATCCACTAACAACTGTAACTACCACATGGTTAACAGACCTTGATCAATAAATTGCAAAGCAATTCAGTTACTTCATTGTCAATACCAAGCCACTGCTAGGAAGATAGTGGCTGAGAAGAGTGCCGTTGAACAATTTCTTGGCATAGTGTAGAAGAATGAATTGATCAATCCCAACCCCAATTAGCATTACTGTTTAGAAATGACAAAATGCTAAAAGGACAGTAGCAACTATTCAACTACAGTTGCTTGTGCTGCTACTCAGATAGGGATGGCCCCCCACTCTAGATACACAACAACCGCACACAAGACTATATCCTTAAATGATGGTGGTTGTTGCCAGAATACATTGTAGCACCTTAAGTCAATCCCTACTTCATGATGCAAGTTCAACATGTGCTTTTACTCAGAAAACAAGGGGTTGAACGCCCATCAACACCCACATAAGTGATAGGTTCTGCCCCCTGTTATGCAAATATCAGCAGGTAACAAATCCAACACTTCGTATTCCTTAACATGAGATTCTTCAAATTGAAATCATCTCGTTCCATTCGACGGAAAGAAATAAGTTATGCATTTAAAGGTCGGACAAAAGCTATATTTATGCTAGGCCCCTCAAGAAGAGCTATAATTATGAGCAGTATCACTGTCAGATAGCAATTATACCTGGCCCTGAAAAGTTTTGAAAATAGGGTAACATTTATATGATCGGCCTAATAATGTCAAGTGCATGATGATCCTGCTCCCTACTTATTGAGGACTCACTCATCAAATTCAATGTTAAACCTACTTCCTTCATGGCGTGCCATATGCTCAATAGCCTTGATCAACTTTATAGTCACAATGAAGGGGACCTAAAGTTTGTTAACAACTTTTTCACCCATATTTCACGCAGCACACTGTGCGCTGTCTAGCAAATGTTAGTTGAAAAGAATAAAGACAGCAGCTGATAAACATTATATCATATGATCCCCAAGGAAAACACACATCCATGCTTGACTAAAGAGAAATGCAAAGGACACGATATTCCAGTAATACCATCACTTGGAATCCAGGTGAATTACATAACAATCATTTAACCAAGATATTCAGAATGTACAAATTCAACTTATCTGGACTTGAACTATTCTACTATAATATTTCCTTTCCTTGTAATTTCAAATGAATTCCAAAAACGGTTCTTGCTCGTACTTTCAAGTGAACTCCCAAAAAAGGTCCACCCCAACAAATTGACAGTTTTTTAGTTTAAAACATGCAAATGTATTTAAGTAAAAGTCAGACCTATAGACAATATAAAATTAAAAGTTATATTCTGAGCGCAGGTGAAAAGTATAGGAAGCATCAGTTTTGAATCTAGAGAATGACATAATTGCCCAGCCATTCACGCAAGAGTTAACACAATGGGGCTAGAGAATGAAGCAAATAGAGAGGGGTATTGTTGTCTAATCATGATCAGATTTCCGAGAACTGTCTGATAATTGAAGTTAAACAATCTCAGAAGGGTGAGGATCTGATAGTCTGTCACTGATTAAAAAAAATTAAAGGGGAAAAGAAACCATATACTTTTACTCTTAATTTGACTGACGAAAGAAGGAAAAGGACAAGAATCTTTTGAGGTACGTGAGCTTTAAAAAGTAAAATCACATTCTCAAATGATCTATCGTACGCCGTGCAGTAAGTAACAAACCCCGAAAATCTGTAAGTCCGAGAAGGCCTCACATGCTCTGGACGGCCCAGCAATTGACAACTAATAACAAACACTGATCTAATTACCCCCCAAAAAATTATAAAGAAATGTATACTATTATTATGGAAACAGATTCGATTCCATCACTCCTATCATGCGCCGGATGCGTACAGCGCACTTTAGCTCTCGGTTTTCGATAAAGCGATCCCATCCCCCACAAGCCTGCGGGCTGCGGAAGCACCCGCTGACCTGATCAACGGCGCTAACGTCTCCCATACGCATCCAGCGCATTTTAGCGGACACTGGCCCAAGAAGGAAAACTACAATCCTAAAAGCATCTCACTACAGTAAAGTTTACGGACCTAAATCAGCTGGAATAAGATCTACATCCTACCGGAAACCTTCCTAACTAAGCCGCTGAGTGTTGATTGATCTTACCTTTCTATAAGTAGTGCCGTCTTCTTCTACGATCCAACCAGCTTCATTACATAGAGCTTTCAAAACCTCGTTGTTATCACAGTGCTTGGGAAGCTTGTAGTTTCCGTACATCCTCAATCCGGCGAAGATCTTAGCGGCGATCGCACGACGGCGTCTCTCCCTCCGCTTGTTGTTCTCTCGCTCCTTCCATGTCGGCAGCCTCGTGCCCGACGTCATCGATAACACGCCGCCCTTCGGCGATCCTCTGCGCCGGAGACTGACGAATGAGAAGTCGAAAAGTTATCGGCGATCGAAACCGTTGAGATTTAGAACCGGATATGGAGGACCGGGTTTGTGGGGCAGCACATAAAAAGAAAACTCAGAGCGGTGTTTTTGGTTGTGTCGAGCGAGGACCGAAGGAGGAAAGATAAATACGCAGGAGGGAATAATTTGGGACTGGGAAGGGGCTAATTTACGAGAATGCCACTTGGCCGAGTCGTCTTTAATAGTTTTTTCCATCTACATCCTTGAAATGCGGGTCGCGCACGTGTTTAGTCTTTTTGGAGTGGGGACTGATGGTGGGGGGACAGTTGCGAGGATAGGAGTATGAAACATGGGACATGCTGTGAGTAAATGAAATATAACTCAAAATACTCAATTAAAATATATTTTTTAAAATTGTAAAATCATTTTTTCTAATATAAATTATTATCGGCAGCCTAAAAAATTATATATACATATATATATTTTAATACTCGCATATATATTAAAATCATTCGAATTTATACACAAATTTCACACATATAAATACAGAATTAGTATTACTCAAAACCAATTAATTACGTTGTCAAATATTTTCAAATTTAACGATTTATACTTCTTTTCTACACAAGATATCATTTTCATTGGTAGTAATAATTCAAAAGTCAGTTCTTTCTAAATATGTGTAAATTACAACTGATCCCTAAACTAAAAACCAATGCATTGTGAATTCTGGGGAGAAAGCAATTTCTGTAATCAGACGAGTATTTGTTTCCGTGGTTGCCTGTGGCAACAGAGAAGCGCGGGACAACTGTCGCAAATGGGCTTCTGCTGTGGGCCATCAAATCGTATCCGAAATGCGTCACTTCTCAGATTGTTCTGTTTTGGCTTCGTCTTCTCCGGCCGAGTGCCCACGGGCCGCAGGCGTCATTAAATCTTCTTCAGTAGTTGATATCTATTCAGAGATTTCAAGTGGGATTACGAGCATATATAGGCTAATCCTAATGATTCCCAAGTAAATAATATAAAATTTTCTATCAAATCTAGTAAGGACTTTTTGCAGAGGCATTTGCCAAATTCCACCTCGAGGATATATACAATTTGGAGGGTGTTTTGGAAAATAAACTTATAGACTTTAATTATAAATTATTGATCTTTTGTCAATTAATCGAGTAATATCGTACTTATATTCACATGTATGAATTTAAATTTTGCACCACTTTTTTTATTTTGAATTTTTTTTAGTTTCTTAATAAAAATGAATAGCGACATTCCATCTAAATAATCAACGTAAATAATAAATAAGAGAATGTTAAATATTCCAACCATAGAATTTATCAATTCCAATGCAATGTATCTAGTGGAGTGTATTTGATTATCAAGACTACTTCCAAATCCAAGCTTATTCCATAAACAAAACGTGACCAATTAACTAACCAACAAAGCTATTTATTTAGGTTGAGGCACACTCGATGCATTTACAACTATTAATAAATAAAAATAATAAAATAATATAAATGAAAAATAACATAGTTGCAGAAAAATTGAAAAGTACAAAAAAATCATGAAAAAATAAAAATATGTATAATATTCATAAATTATTGTGAAACTAAGTGGTAATAATGAGATAGTAGTTATTCTATAGTTATAGAGATAAAAAATAAAAATAAGAACATTTTAAGAAAGTAGTTGGAAACACATCAATACAGATATAGACACTTTATTAATAGTAGAAATAGATAATGTCTTTTGTTGTCTCAAATGCTTATAAATGCCAACTCATCTAGTTAGTACTAAACTTGATAAAATAAAATGATTAAATAATTAAAAAATAAAGTTATTCAAAAACACATATTTAATCAATTTTGAAGACTTTTAGGTGCGTGTGTACCTGGGTGTAAATATAAAGAATTATTAAAAATTTATAAATATATAACCATTCAACTTATTATATTCTTATCTACATATGTAATATATGGTAAGATTAATAAAAAATACTCAAGAGAAATGTCATGCTCAGCCCACAAGTTCGTTGGGTGCGAGAATTGCCTACGAACTCACCGAATGCATCCTAAAATTAGGTTATAATCAACTTGCCTAAAAGATATTCAATTGATGCACATAAATTCTTTGGCCAAAACTTATATACTTGTTACTCTTTCAATATTTAATTCATATAGGATGGAGCATCACAATCTCTCCTCCTTTAGAAGGCGACATTCTCATCGCAACGTGATGCAGATCCAAGATTAGCCACCAAGAGTTAGGACTCTAAAGATGACTCCTACAAGATCAAGAGGCGACTCTTCTGTGTGTAGCACTTTGTCTAGTAGGTTCAAGAAGTGGCTTCTACACACGCAACACTTTGCCCCATATATCACTTAGCTCTTGATATTCTTGTTGGTGATGGCTCTAATACCATTTGTCACACCCCAGGCCCATTATATGCGAGAATTGCTTCCAAACCCACCAAGTACATCTTGAAATTGGGTTATGATCAACTTATCTAAAAGGGACATCCAATAAATGTACATAAATTTTTTTGTCAAAGCTTATATACTTATTATTCAATATTTAGTCCATATGAGATACGATATTGTAATCACCCGTACTTCAAAGTTCAACATCCTCATAGCAACGAAACACAGATCCAAGATTAGTTATCAAGTGTTGGAACTCTAAAGGTGGCTGCCACACACGTAGCACTTTGTCTTGTATAGCGCTTAGCTCTCAATATTTCAATTGGTAATAGTTATAATATCATTTGTTATTCCGCAAGCCAGTGAGGCCATTGGAAGCGAAAATTGCCTCGAAACCTACTGAGTGCATCTTGAAATTTGGCTACAATCAATTTACCCAAAAAAAATATCTAATAAATGTACATAAGTTTTTTAGTCAATATTTATATATGCTAATCACTATTTCAATATTTAATTTACGTGGGATGGAGTATCTCATAAAAAGTATTATTTTTGTATTTATTAATATACTATTTGGTAAAGATTTTACGTTATTTAAAACTGCATACTGAAAATGTGTATGATGTACGCGTGTTGCATTGGACAACTTACTTTCGGTCGATGTCAATTGTCGTACTTAGATTGTATAAATAAACTATAAAGTGGAACTTTTAGAATTTGCAAAATAAATTTCGAGTGTTTTATAAATAATGTGCTAATAGAAAATTTGAGTCGCTTAACAACTGGTTGTGGGACCCATGTGCCCTTATCTTATATTCAACTACTTGCACGTGCGCGGCGGATTAGGACTTTGAAATAATTAACTGAATTGAATTATCAAAATTGTGTCCGCGGACAGGCTTTGAGTGTGGGTCTAGTCATTTTACGGTGCTTTTCGCCTTTTCTTTTTTTAAAATATAGAAAAGTGAAAAAAAAAAATTCTTATTCTTTATGTTCTGGAGACATTACGCCTCTCTAATTATATATCATTGGGATGGAAATTTTCGCTTACAATTTAGTAGTTCGCAGATCTACTTCAAAAATTAGCAATTAAGTTGCATCTAATTTTTTTTATTTTTCTAATGAATAAATTATTTTACATGAGTAACCATAAAATTTAAAAAAAAAGGTTCTCCACACCTTTAACTAAAATTTTTAAACATCTTAGGACATATTACTTTATTTGAGACAATTGAACATAATTTTAATGGATTTAACAATTCGATTAATGTTATTTTTTTTATTAAATGATATAAATGCTTTTAATTGTATCATTTCGATAGTACATTATCTGTTAAATTCTGAAGTTCTATAAGTACGATATATTTACTCTTTGACATTATAACATAGATAATTTATATTAACTATTTGTTATATATATTTTTTTCCAATTATCTACCACAAATTCATATTAATATGGCTTTAAATAATTTTTGCTTGATCTACCCTAACAATCTTAAGCTTTGTTTGATATTTTAAATTTGTTTTACTTTAAATTGAATGGACTGGATAAACATCAATTTGACCAAACCTCATCAAATTAACTCCATTTTTACAAAAATAAAAATAAAAAGGTCTTTTCCGAACTCAAATTGACTCTCTAAAAGGGGGGAAAAGAAAAGAAATAAAGTAAAGAGGAGGTAAACAGTTCAAATGTGGTAAGTATTTTTGAATAAAAGAATTCAACATTTGATTTGAGTATATAGGACCAAATATATGTCAAAAGTAATTAAAGTTCATCTAGTTGACATTATAGCAAATAATGACCACTTGTCACCTTATCTATATTGCAATAATCACTTCTACTCCCATTAAATTGTCATCAACTTGCAGATGATAGTTTTAGGGACCCTTATTGGTTGTTACTTGTTATTCCCGGAGCAATAATATTTACTTCAAAGACTAACAATACAGTACAATTAGATTATATGTATCTTAATATTATACAAGATATATTTATATAGGCCGTGATGGTATCTTATATTTCATTTTGAAAGAGTTGAGGGCTTAAAATAATTTATAAACTATTCTCCCTCTTATCTGTCAAGATATTTTTCAAGATAAAACACTAATCAAATGCATATCAGTTGAACAATATCTCGAAACGGTTGAACTTCTATACCGCCAATAAATTTGGTCATCACCCACCATCACATGATGCAATTAATGAGAATGACGAACATGTGCCTCTTTTCAAGTTTCATAACTGGATGCTACAATGATACATGATGTCAAATATAAGGAGTCGAAAACTTGAAATAGTTTGCAAATTATTCTCCTCTCTTATCCTTCAATATACCATTTTCAAAACAAACCACCCACCAAATGTGTTTCTGCGAAAAATACTTCCAAACGACTAAACGCTGGTATCAACAACAGATCTAATTACCATCAAATCCTTTATGTGAAAAATTAACTCCCTTTTCACCTTTGCTTTGTTCTATTTATTAAAAAATGAAAAGGAAAAAAAATTGCCTATTTTTCAGAGGTCGTACAACTCCAAGTCATGGAATAATCATAAGCTTGTGAAACATAGTAGAATTTAAATAATTTTTACTGTATCAGTAATTATAATATTCTCGAGACTTCGACTGAAAATAATCCTAATTAACATTTCCCATTAGCAAATTAGCGGCAAAATCGGCGGGAGCTTGTGGGGTGCATGGTGCTGCGGCGTGAGGCACAGGACAGTTGACACTTTGCTTGGATAGGTGGGCCATGATTATATACCATATGCTTGCCATCCAGAAGGCAGTACGCGCTTTTGCTGTTCAATGGGAGCCCATGCTTTTCTCGGCACACAAACAATTTCAAAATTATTTTGCTAAACAAATACATTAATAACCTTATTTCCAATTCTAATAATAAGGACTTATCCAAAATATAAATATAAAATAATTATCACTCAAGATAATCATAATATTGGTGGCTCAATTTTATCCTAAGGTTTGATGCATGTATATCGAAAGGATTTCCCTATTAAGAGGAAGTACATTTTTTATGTACAAACGTGCTCATTCAAGTTCGAACTTTAACCTCCTAAATAATATGAAGATTTATGTCATTAGGCCACAAGTTACTGACATACACACATTTTGAGCTTTTTAAGTTTAATTTTTGAATTTTGCACATATAAATATGAGGATATGTCACTTGACTAAATTGTTCACTAACTAGAAATGAGTTTTCAATTATCTATTTTTTTATCAATAATGATATAATTAGCATGTTGTTAAAATTAGTAAAAAACGCAAAAAGTTGAGAGTGTTGAGACAAAATTTATAATAAGTGCATTTCTTTTTACTGTTCTTTTTTTTTTTTTTGCAATAAAATTTAAATATTTCTTAATAGAGTAATATCTCAACGCAATTATACCTTCACATTTAATGACAAATACGATCCGTACCAATTACTAAAATAATAGTAAATTTCAAATTGATTATTATGTTAATTAAAAATTCCGTACCAACGTTCAAAGAATCCTTCTTTTCTTAAATTAAAGCATCACTTCGCGGAAAATTATGCTGCAACTCAATTCAAGCATTGTTAGATTATAGCTTTTCATTTTTTCTTTTTCTTTTTATAATATTAAGTAGAATTTTCAAAACATATTTAATTGAGTTATCAAAATTCAATAGTTAACTAATAATTTGATTCATCAAAAATATATTCCCTCCGTCTAATTTTTTTATTTATATATGCACGTAAAAAATTCATTAAATTCAAATAATCAATTTTATAATTTATATGTAAAATTAATGGTATTGAATTAAAAGAAACTCTAAATAAAAAATCATCCCATCTATTCAAAGAGTAAACCTTTCTTGAAAGAAAGAAAAAGGAAAAATCCAAGCACTTTACCTTTCTTCGAGTAGATAAAGTGGGAACACAACCGCAACAACCTGCTTTTTCTTTGGGACGTGTTTGGTGGACCAACCGTGTAAGGGAAGGATGGGAATGAAAGATATTTAAGGTCGGCGTTCCCATTGCCCTACACGAAAACTACTCGTTCTGGCGCGAGGGATGACGGCTCGGACCAACAAGCTTTTGTAAATAATTTTCCCAATCAATGTTTTGTGAAGCACGACGATAGGTTGGATTATGATCGGATTAGTACTCAATTAATTCAATTTAAATATAAGTTCTACTTATATAATTTGGATTTAACATATAAAATTTAATGTATCTAATACCTCATTTAATCGATAAATACAATTTAAAAGATTGTTAAATTTACAATACTACGTTTTGATATGCACTAAGATAACAAGATATCAATTAAATCCCAATTTACCATCTTATTGGAATATGGGATTTGGATGAAATGAATGAAGTAAACAAAGTCAATCCCCTTTTTCATCATTATAAATTCTCACATGTTGGATATTGTCAAGTATGAAATTTTTACTATTTCTATCATTCTCTCTGCGTATTACTTTTTGTCACAAATATTAACTTGAGCATTCTATGACTTTTTGCTGAAAAAATACCAACATACCTTGCTGTTTTTTGTGAATTTCACAATTACGTTTTATTTATAACTCAAAAACTGCAAATTCGAATGAAAAGAAAAAATATTTATACCTCATATTAAACTGATTTAATGACTTGTGATCAAATGATATAAATTTCTCACGTAATGTGGGATATCTGAGGTTCCAACTCTAACAAATTCTTAATATAATAAATAAAAAATAAAAAAATTTACACGTAATGATCCAATCAAACATAACCATACTTAACAACAATCCTTTAAGAGTCCCTCGAACTATTTATTTTCATCCACTTTAGGGGGCGGGGGGACATATTTCCAATTCCCATCCCCGCAGCTTCCCACGACACAGCAATATCCATTTCCAGACCCAAACACGGCATCATTGGCGTCATCTCTCTTCTGGAATAGAAACTCCCAGACCGCGTCGAAATTTCCATGGCACACGCTTTTTCCCCTTCCCCAATCAAACACCAGCAATTATTAATCGAGCATTAAGCCCAAATTGTCCAAGGCACTGACGTCGCACAATGGAAAATTCCACAAAAGATCTGATTGAAAATTGAAGATTAATACGGATCCAACGCATGCAGTGATAGAAACATTACGTGAAATATCAAGATCAGCATCCAACGACACCGTTGGGGTCAACGCATCTAATTAAATTAAATAAAAGAGGTTTAGTTGCATCGATACTCACATGTGCACAGTGATTGGCTGAAAAATCTCGAGGATTTTCGATAATCTTGTATTCTATGTAAGAAAAATGCTATTCTATGTTTCCAAGTAATTTTTTTGAATTTGCATAATTGCCCTTCAATTTTCAACCCCAATTTATTTGGACCCATCTTTGTATGGATTGAGATTAGGTTATTTGGTTATTGAGATTTAGAGGGAATTATGTTTAGAATAATAAATCGTATCATTATTAGTGTATGGTTATACTAGAAAAGTTCTACCTACACTACGCTCATATTCCCAAGTTTTTATTTTATTTTTGGGACAAAAATTAAAAATATGGTTATTTCGTTGTCAACAATTAATTTATCCTTAGTGCGAATAAAATAGCCATATAGGTATACGCATAGACATAAGTAGATCAAGAAAAATAATATGAAAAATTAAAACCAAGTCGCAATAATTATTATTTGCGTAATATAAACGAGGTTATTTACTTAATAAAGATAACATGCTTCAAGAATATATCAATATTTTTTTAGCAAAATAAGTAACTAATGATTTGTTCAGAAATTAAAAAAAATGAAATATAAATATACATTTAATGAAAGTTAAAGTAGACTGACATTAATTATATTATTAGAGAGGTGAATTTGGGAAACAATTGGGTCACTTTAATCATTTTGTAACAATTGAGGGGTGTATAATAATAAATACTGAGATTATTGCAATCTACATACATGTGGTGTAGAATGTATGATTGTTTACCAAGAAAAGAAAATTTTTTGGATGTGAAAACCCTAGAAAACCCCACCTCTTCTCCACCTCGATTTGGCAAAATTCCACCGATCCCAATATATAACAAACCCAAACCGCACAAACAAACAAGGGACCGTTAAGTGTTTGAAATTCTTCGCTGCAAATATATTCCTTCTCGTTCTGGTAATTCATCAAACACATTGATATAATTCTTTCAGAAATTATGCATATATGGTTGTACTGGTGTATAAATCCTTTGTAAGTGAATGAGTACATATGTATGTCAATGGTGTATTTTGATTGTGGCTTGAGTATGTGCATGCGTCTATTTCATATGTGATGCTTTTGCTTGAAGATTCGGGCAATACTTACTGTTCTAACGACCTTGATGTGCGAGTAATTATTAGAAATATTAATTTTTTTTGGCCTCCTAATTCTAATTTTCAGACCATTGTTCTTCTGGGTACAAATGCAGGGAATTGTTGTTAAGAGGGTTTGGATGAGTTTTACCTTCTACCTTTCAAAAGCGGTTGGAGGTGGAGAAAATTCCGGGCTATTGATATTTGATATTGATTGGAGAACAGTTCAATTTGGGAGGGATTGGATGTGGAAGAGGGATAAGATATTGGATTTGGCAGGATTTTAAAACGCATAAAGTGGGTATCTTTTATGGGTTGCTGGAACTTGTTGCGAATTTGTTGATATTGGAATCACACGCCAGATTTGAAGATTCAGTGGTTGGAAAGCAGCTTCAGCTTGTCTTATTAGCATTAACTATATTTGATGTTATAGGGAGGTACAAAGGTAAATTAACCAACAGACGTGGAGGCTTATAAAAGATTAAAGGGGGGTTTTCTATTTGATGTCTTCTAGCTGAGAGCAAAATTTTAGGACGCCTGTGATTGTGTTATGATGGATGAAGCACCATGCAGCTCCAACTCATTGCCTCCTTTCCTTGCCAAGACGTATGAAATGGTGGATGATCCATCCACTGACTCAGTTGTATCTTGGAGTCAGAGTAGTAGAAGTTTCATTGTGTGGAATCCTCCAGAATTTGCAAGGGACCTTCTGCCCAGATTCTTTAAGCACAACAATTTCTCCAGCTTTATTAGGCAGTTGAATACATATGTGAGCAATTTCTTTCTCACAATAGCCTAAATTTATTTGAGATGTGTACTTATATGTCATCATTTTTATGTTATATCGCTTATTTGTGTTTGTTGCCTCTTATGTTTGATGCTTTGTAGGGTTTCAGAAAAGTGGATCCTGAACAGTGGGAATTTGCAAATGAGGATTTTGTTAGAGGTCAGCCCCACCTTTTAAAGAATATCCATAGACGTAAGCCTGTTCACAGTCACTCTGCCCCAAATATGGCCTCTTTACCTCCCCTAACTGAATTGGAAAGGAAAGGATATAAAGAAGATATTGAGAAGCTAAAGCTTGATAAAGAATCACTTAATGTGGAACTGCAGGGACACAAAGAGGAGCAACAAGGTCTTAAAGTACAAATGAGGGCTTTGACCGAACGTGTGCTAAATGTGGAACACCAAAATGAAAAACTGTTAGCCTCCTTGGCACAGACATTGCGCCAACCATCTTTTCCGTTGGATCTCATGCCACAAGTGGAAGCTCATGATAGAAAGAGAAGATTTCCTGGAAATAGTTACTTATGTGATGAAACTAGCACAGAAGACAATCTGAGGGCTTCTTCTCAAATTTCGACAATCGAAAATTTAGATGCTAATTCACTTTTGACTTTCAACAAAGAATTATTAGAGCAGCTAGAGTCTTCTCTAACGTTTTGGGAGAAAATAGTATTTGATGCTGGTGAAGTTGTGGTGCAACATAATTCATCATTAGATTTGGTTGAATCTACAAGTTGTGCACCCAGCCCTGGCATATCCTACACCCAACTGAATGTTGATGTTGGGAACAACACTTCTGGAATCGACATGAATTCTGAACCTAAAACTTCTTTTGTTCCAGAGATGCAACCTCCAGTTGAAGAACAGGCAGTAGTGGCTGCAACCAATGTGCGAACAGGGGTCAACGATGTATTTTGGGAACAGTTTCTTACGGAAAATCCTGGTTCAAGTGAATCATCTGAACTTCAGTCTGACAGGAAAGATACGGAAGGCAAGGAAAATGAAAATAAACCAGGTGATGATGGGAGATATTGGTGGAATATGAGGAGTGTAACTAACCTTGCGGAACAGTTGGGACATCTTACTCCAGCTGAGAGAACTTGATGCTAGTAGATTATATACTATTCATTCTAGTGAATGTGCATGCACTTTTTGATGTCTAATGCCTTTGATTGTAAATTTAGAGATGAGTGTTTGATCTGGCAGTAGGTAGACAGACTTTTGGAATATAAACACCACTTTCTGCACATATTATAATGTTGACTTGAGGAGCATTTCACTTTGTACACATTATATTTATTACAATGAGGAATGCTGTCTGAAATTCTCTGTTATCTGCAGAGACTTTGTTCTTTGAATATATCCAACTTCTCTGAATGACAAATGTGGAATACTACATAATCAAGGGCATTCTTATAGCAAGAGCTAAACATTTGGTTGTTAGATCTCTTAATCAGTTTTTCTGTCACCATTGTGGTTTGGCTGAGCTATTTTAATTGTTTATGTTGTTTTGGCAAGGGGAAATACAAAGAGAGATGATGAAATTCTTTTGGGCATGTTGGCCATTCTAATTCAGAATCTACACACACCCCTATTCAGCTCAAACCATACCTGCTGGAAGATCTTGATGATGAGATCATGGTATCCATCAGAATTCAGTGTCAGGTAACAAGCCAAGAGTTCTTCAAGCTCTTCAGTCCGTCTAATTCCTTTCTCACTGATCATCTCAACCATTGAATCTCTGAAGTCCTGTTGTGGGTTAAATGAGCTCTTTACCACTGCAAAGCTATCAAAGATGGTTCTACCCTCAGCCACTTGCTCCTTTTGATCCTTCTTCTTCAACTTCATTCTTGCTTTTTTCATGTCTTCTAGCACCCTTACTCTGCATTCTGTTTTTGCAGAAAAAGCTTTTGCCTGATTCTGCTTTATTTTGCTGCTATGAGATTCCCTGCTTTTGTATGCAAACTTCCTCTGAGGCACAGTTTTGCTCTTTACTTCCTTAAATTTCTTATTTTCAGAAGTTGCCATACGACCCTCTTCATTTAGAGCTGCAAATGCGTAGAGTTCCTCAACTGAACTCGGACTAAAGTTTGGAAAAGAGACATTATTATGCTGGTTTCTTGAGTTAGAAAGGGCTGAATCCCAAAATCCCTCTTTCATTTGATCCATATTCCCTGTTTCTATTGGAAATATATCTCTTTCCACTAGCTTTAAAGACTTCTCTTCTCCATCATCAGGCCCTCTTTCCAATTCTACTTCCTTTTTCCTCACCACTCTGCAGTTCAGTTTTCTTGAACATCGATCATTCACATCTTTTTTTGCTTCTCCATTTGGCTTCTTGCTTCTGAATGCACCATTCTCCCTTAGAATCTTCTTCTTGTGTTGCTTTTCTTTCATCTTCTTTTTGTCTAGGACCATTTTGTTAAAGCTCCTAAGCCCTCTTTCTGGCACTTCCCTTTCTCTTAAACCAGAGCTCTTAAGACTTGAAAATGGAACTTGAAACTGATCGTCATCAGAATCATAGCAAAGACGGTCAATCCCAACTGTAGTCCTCCCGCCTTGAGTTCTTTCTTTACGGAATGAAAGACTCCAATATGCATCATTATCCACGCTATAGAACCTTGCTTCTCTCCAGCCAGCGGGCAATGGTGGTTTCTGAGTTGGAAAATTTAGTTTACCTCTCTGTTTCTTCTTTGCTGAATTGGTTGCAGGATCGCCACCTTTGTTCTTGAACTTGGAAAACCAAGAAACTGGAAAAACATGGGTCATTATCGAACCACGAGGTGAAGAAGGTGAAGATCTCTTCCTCCCCCACTTCATTTCCAGTTTTAAGGTATCTGATGAATGATTGTTAGAATATTGTGGGATTTTGAGGTTTGATAAGAGGCTAAGATAATGAAGTGAATAATGGAGGACAGAGTAATAGTATAGTAGGAGGATGGACTTTACAGGTGCGTGAAGGCAGTTAAGGGGCGGTTTGGGTGTTAAAAGGACAAGGGTTTTTCATATTGGGTCCGAGATGGACTATTTAGTTCAAAAGAAAAACCCGCCTTAGATTTTGTGACCACTTTTCCCACTTTATCCTATTTTTCTAGTTTGTACTTACTTTTGTTGAATGACCCAACTCAATCTTTGGATTTTTGTTTTTCCTTTTGTCGTTGTTGCAATAATGTCATTATTAAAGGAGAGCATGTGAAATTTTTTTATGTTAATGTTGATGTGGTTTTTTCTCACAATGTAGGTGATTCGATTAAATATGAAGATAAAAACTTGCCTTCGGCATGATTCAATGGAAGAATTTGCTTTTTAGTAAAACTGTAAATGCTCAAAAATGAGTAATGGGGATGGTCCTTTGTGGGCTTTTTAATCCTACCTAGTAGTTTTGATCTTGTAAATTTTTAGAAATCATTAGACTTCATGCATAGTCCAAAACATCAAGAATTCAAATCTTGGGACCTTAGTGTTTTTTTCATTTACGGTAGGCATAACTGGTGGATTATTCATTTTTTTCAGTTCCCCAGCTCATCAACTCTTTAATTGGAAAGGATATGACAGGATTACTTCTCATGTTAATTCTTTGGATGAAATATTGTACTTGACAAAAAAGAGCTACTAAGCTGCCCCGTTGTTCTTATAATTCTAATGCTTTTGGCAAGCAAAAGTGAAAAGGAAAAAAAGAAACACAGAAGAAAAGGAAAATATCACTTTGTCACTTTGGAATCTTCTTTAATTCTGCTACAGCTTTTCTTTCTTCGGAGTTTATCAATCATAGGAGTAATACATGCGGATGTCCATTTCCAGCTGAGGTAAGAGTAATTTTCTCCACACAAAGCCATTTTCCCAACCCTTGGGCCGATCAATGGCCCACTTCACTACAGCCCATCGGATGATTGAGCATGTTTTTCTTTAGCCCCATAATGGACATATATAAAGAATTGCAGGAAGAACAGTTGCCATCCTTGCTATGGCAAAGTAACTTCATTCGAAGGCTGTGATTAGTTTTATCAGTTGTATGTACCTGCCTTACAAGGGGAATATATTCCATGTCCATCTCTTTCAGAGGCCAAAATAGCCCGTAAATAATTACTGTAGAAAAATGATTGGAAAGAGAATGAGTTTTGTACCTAGTGATTAGAATTGTTCTTGTAGTCCCAAGTGGAGTGTGAAATTTAATTTCTTTCACATCTTTTCCCCTTTTATTATTAGACAATTTTCTTGATTTATGATGACCATTTCCTGTTGTTTCTTCTGACATTCACTGGTATCAAGCATACAAAGTTTCAAGGAAAATATGTTTTGAGGCACAGACCAGATGGAGAAAAATACTGTAACCGAAAATGTAAGATGTGATTATGGAGGAGGGGTTATTGGTGGAAATGTTTTATGTAACCTGAGATCAGGGCATCAATGGCAGTCGAGCCCGCCTCCCTTTTTAATGAAGACATTTGATGTGGTGGATGATCTCAAAACTAACTCAATCATATCATGGAATTCCAGTGGCAGCAGTTTCATTATTTGGGATCATATCAAGTTCTCAGCTGAGGTTCTTCCCAGGCATTTCAAGACTAGCAATTTCTCCAGCTTCGTCTATCAGCTAAATAATTATGTCGGTATCAATCTTGAATTCTTGAATCTTATCATTTCTATTGTTACGAATTTCAATTTTCTCCACTGTTTGGTTCAACTGTGGCCTGAGTGGCTGCTGTTATAGGGATTCAAAAAAATCAGTTGGGAGCGAAATGAATATGCAAATGGATGGTTCCAAGCAGGGAAAAAGCATTGGCTGAAGAACATCAAAAGAAGGAACCAACAATCTCAGGTCACCAGAAAGCGGAAGAGTTTTACTCCTGATCACAATTTGACAAATACTACAATGGAAAGAAAGATATATGCTATGATGACAGAGCAAAATGAAATGAAATGGACAATTCAGAAGCTCAGACAGAGTCTAGAAACCATGGAAGATCAGCTTGCAATCCTTGAAACAAAATCGAGACTACCAGAATTTAAAGGTGAAAAAATGAAGATAGCAGTCTTTCTAAAGCAGTTTATGCAGTACCTGAGTACGAAAAAAGATGAGGAAAGTGGTGATAACTCGAAGAGGCCAAGATTGGATAGTACAGGGATCACAGAACTAGCAGTGAAGCCTGCAGACAAGGTTGGAACTCCCACACAGAAAATTTTCTCCTCTGCTGCTGCTGCTGCTGCTGATGATGATGATGATTCTGGGAGCTCTATTCAAGACCAGGAGAACAAAACTACAGAAAATGCCAAAAATTGTCAGTTTTGGAAGAACATGCTGGAGGATGAAGCAGGGTTCAACTCAAATGGGGAGCAGGGAGACTTAGCCACTCATCATTCCAAAGCCATAATGGAACTTGATGAGATGATGGCATCAAATATTGCAATGCAAAGGGAGATTCTGATCACAAAGCCTTCTGATCCTGATGCGGAGGATGATGGCCAACTTGAATTGTGGACATAATTTGAATCCATAGAAGAAGAAACAGTTCAAAGAAAATTTCAATGGAGAATGACATTTGACACTCTAAAAGCACCATATTCTTCTAATTAGCCAAGAAGTCGAAAAAATAACAGAACAAATAGGTTATGTCTATAACCACTTTTCTTATATTGATATTTGAATAAAATTTTTTGTAACTATTACAGATAAAAAATGGTAGAGTAATGAATAGTGTAAACAACACCACAAATATGCAGTTAGTCACCACTATAATACAGGTACTGAAATGGACACTGGGAAGGCAACATCACCAGCAAAACTTGTATCCCTATCCCTAGAAGGAGCCGAGTTTCCAGAATATGCATATCCTACACCTAACCCACCAAAATGCAAGGAAGCATTCTCACACCTCTGGAAGACTCTAGCAAGTGACAATGCTTTTCTCCTAGCTCGTTTGGTTCCTGTAAAGAGTAAACTCTGCAGTAAACTGGCCAAAGCCGGAGCTTTCCCCACCTTCTCTGTGGTAGCTGCCCCACCAGTTCTACATAATTCAAGCAGAGCTGCCACAGCATTTTCTTTTCCCCTGGGAGTACCACACCTCATCATTCCAGTCAACCCTGCCACTGCTGTTTCCTCTTTCCCAACTGCTTCAGCCCCTATGGGCTGCCGCACAATAAGGGCTAATGCTCCTGCAGCTTCTTCAGAGACACCTTCACATCCCAGTGCCCCGATTAGTGCTGTTACGGCTCCTGACTCTATCATTCTCGCACAATTCTCAGAGTGGGTAGACAAATTAAATAAAGCTGTTACGGCATCCTTTTTCCCTCTGGCGGTTCCATCCCTCAACAGCCCAGCCAAAGCTTCTACTGCCCCATCTTCTTTAGCTATTTGTTTCTTGTAGTCATGAACAGCAGACAGACTGAACAATGTTGCTGCAGCATTTTCCCTGGCCTCAGTAGTGTGCCCATATCTCAAAACACCAACAATTGCACCTAAACACCCTTCCACATCCATGATTCTGTTTTTATTCTTATCATAAATCGACAAGTTTAACATTGCAGTCACGGAATTCTCTTGTGCGAAGGCATCTGAAGATGAAAGCAGCCTTGTCAGAAGGGGTATAGCTCCCACCTCAGCAATGCAAGCCCGATTCTCCCTTCCTGTTTTCGCTAGTAATCTGATCTCCCTGGCAGCCACAGTCTTGGCTCTTGGCGTCCCATTTGTCAGCTGTTCAACAAGCAGACCTGCAGTGGCTTTAGTAGCTTCAATTGTAGCTTTGCTTGGCCGAGCAGAAGCTGCACTTTCAGATGAATAATCTGCATTCTCTGGTAAATCATATGGAATCCCATTAGCCATACACCATTGCAGGATCAAATTTCTCAAAGCCCGGTTTGGCACCAATCTAGTATGAGCAAGAATCTGCCCAGTCTTTGGGCAAGTACTGTGCCCTTCCTCCATCCATCTCACGATTGAAGCACGATCATACGCGTGCCCGGTTGATACTATCACTGGATCCTGCATCAACTCCAGTGATATAGGGCAACAAAAATCCTTGGGGATTGTAACAAATGTGTCAGCAATCTCCTGAGTGATCAACCCTTTCTTTGTTGTCCTCCGTTTCCACTTTCCCAATTCACCATCCTCATCTTCAAATCTAAACAGCAAGAACCTACAGTACCGCATTAAAGCCACAAATCCATTAAGAACCGAGGCTTGGGGCTCAATATCCCCGTCATGATTCACAATCTGCTCCTCCAAGAACTCAATCTCAGTTCTACAACTTTTCACATTGCAAATCCCTAATTTTTCCACAAAAAATGTGTACAACTCATTCCTTTCAGGGATCCTTCCATTCTCGAATTCATTGAAGAAATAATAAAGCTTCAACCTCAATAAATCATCGTGCTTATCAATCAACATTTTCGACTTCCTCGATTGTTTTCTCAACAATTCAACTTGTTCTTTAACATCTTCGGGTAAATTAATTTCACTCAAAGGAAAAACATCCAAAAGGGTTGAAATTTCCTGATTCATATCATGGAAATGGCCCGAAATCGAGTGGTTCTGAAGCAAAAGCCACAACTTACTCGACCCTTTTATGTAGTCGATCAAGATTTTCGACCTGTAAAGAAGGAGGTACAACTCCTGCAAGCATACAAAGACTGCGGTAGCAATTTTCGAGAGCCCCACATCGCGAAAAGCATCCACAAGAACAGAAATCACCTGGATTTTCCGGATTAAAGATCTACAATTCTTGACCTGAAAAGACGGCGCCGTTCTATCTCCACCTGAAAAGGATGAGACAAGCTCAGTAGAAATAGCACGCAAAATCTCCAAAATGGCCGCATTTGATAGATCCATCGGCGCCAGAAACGCCTCCAGTGACGGCGATCTCCTCCTCCTCAACGACGAAAATACCGCAGCAGATGCCATGAATTACAACAACAAAAATTTACAGACAAATTCTCTATCAATGTACAAATGTAATCCGTAATTTGTATAAAACGGGCTGTGTGTGTTTATGGAACTAATAATAATTCTTCGATCTCCCTCCACCTGTATTTTATGGTTACAGAAAAAAACCACGGCTTCTGAATCCGCGTGCAAAGAAGAAGAAGAAGAATAAGAAAGTGCTACAAAACAAAACAGCGGTTTTGGTTTCCAACTAAGTTCTTGATTGACGATGGATTGACTGAAATTTCAATAGTTCTTTTTTTCAGGTTTTAATATTCTTGGGCTTTCTCTAAGGATTTCTATGCAGGCTGCCTGAAAGTGACCTCTGCCTGAGCAAAGAGGGTTGGGCGTTGGGGGGGTTGGTTCTTGTTATCTAGTATCTAGATTTCTGTCCATTCCTTCTGTACAATCTTTCTTTTTGCTCAACCACTGTATATATATATTGGAGATAATATAAATTTGTGGGAGACTTTGCTATGATGATGTGAAGTAAAGAAAGTGGGTTATGATGATATGTGGGGATAATTACATGAATTAGCAGTAGTTGTTGATAGTAATCACCACAAAATTAATTTAAAAAAGAAAAAACTACAGATTTGTTTTGAAGATTTTGACCTTTTGGAGATAATAATAATTATCCCACTTAACAATACTTCATATCATTATTCCAAATGCTAAATTGGGCTGGATAATTTTGCCCTTTTTACAATCATAAAATCAAAATTTAATAACCCACGGAGAAAAGAAAAAGGGATTATCTAGCAAATTACTAAAACCAACTTTTTTATGTCATTTTTCTTAAAAGTATAAATCTTTAATCTAACATTTCGACGAACAATTTTATAAAATATGATATTTACAATAAAATTTATATTTTTATAAAAAGTATTGCATATTAATTATTCTTAATTTCAAAACATTTCCTCTGAAAAACTGCAAACTGGCACATAGAAATTAGTTGAAACGTGAACTTCACTAGCTTTTGACAAAGAGTTTTGGCTCTTTCCTTAATGAAAGTTGACCAACTACTCCGCTGTCTTTTATTCTTCTCGCAATTAATTAAAGTGAAGAAAACAAGAAAAAAGATCAAAATGGGGGATGATTTGTGCAATTAATTCCATAGTTGACCAAAAAAAGGAGGAAAAGGGGCAGCTCAACAGTTCTAGCAAAAAGCAAAGGGGCAGCTCAACAGTTCTAGCAAAAAGCAAAGGGGCAGCTCAACAGTTTTAGCTTTAGCTGCGGGGAATTACAGGTTAAGTGCCCGTTTGGTTTTGTTTTTAAAACTTCTTAAAAATAAAAATAAAAAGATATCAATTTTTTTTTTTATAAATATTTTCATTCTCAATATATTTTTTTAAAAATAGATTATTATGCTCTCTCTTCATCTTTACATTTTATTTTTTTCTACTCACATTTGCAAGATTTTTAATACAAAAATATTACAATATCAAAATACAATTCATTTTCAATCGTACATAATTATTTTATTTTAAACAAAATATTTAAACAATATTTTATTTTTAAAATCACACTTATAACTATCTTTTTATGAGAAAATAAAAGTACTTTCAGAAAACAGAACCAAACAGCTACTGAATATATTTACATTTTTGTCCTTTGTAATTGTATTTTCTTTTTGGCATTTGATCTTTGACCCAAACCAAACGGTATAAAATTTCAAATGAAGCAAAATTGGATTTGAAGGTGGGGGGCCGGGCCGGGCAGGGCATAGGCCATACGGCATACGGTTGTCTGCTTAAAACGGCCACTTTTAATGAGCAATAAAAGTGGGCAACAACCAAAAGCAGAGATTATATTCAATTTTACGTTTTGGTTTGACTTCCAGATAAGCTCTGCTTTCTAAGCACTTCAATAAATCATTTGGGATTAAGCATTTTCTCAAGTTGACTAAATATTCTCTTTTAAAAAGTTAATAAATAGAGATTAACTTTTTCTTTAATTTTCTTTTCTCAAAGTGGGTGAAAGATAGTTACTTTCTTCCTGAAATTTTCACTATTTGATTCTTTTCTTAAGTTTAAGAGGGAAAACCTCTTTGATTTGAGGGTTGGGTGGGTGAATGTGGGCTTCGAAGTCAAGTAATATTTGGATCAAAACCGAAGTCAATAAAAAAGTTAAACAATTTTTTTTTATTAATTGTTAATAATTATTCATCTTTATTTAAAAATTCAAAATTTATTTATATAAGCGATAATTTAATTCAAATTCAAACATATTCTATTTTGAGAGTTGATCAGATATAAGTTTAATTTTATTTTTAAAACATAGATTATTAACTTTTCTATCTGCAATAGTTCTACTATTTATTAACTGCTAGATATATTATCTGATACATCCCAATATTTTTTCACTCATCAAAAGGATTGCAGTATCTATTAAATACTAATTGAATTATTAACAATAATTAAGATGAAATTATTGTGTCTCTATTTAAATATTTTGATCATTCAAGTTCGATCAAAATGATTTCAGAAATAAAAATTATATAATATTTATAAAAATGCTCTTTGCATTTTCATAATATTTTATGTAATTATTCATATACTCAAAATAAAAAAAACGATTCTTCTTGCCAACAAATATTTATTATTATTATTATTATTAAAAGTAAAAACTTTTCCAATTTTAAAGAACCACTCATGCTTCGTAGTGCACATTAATAGTATGTTTAAATTAAATTCTAAAACTTTAAAAATGAAAGATGTGACTATTTTTCTTGATAATTAAGTACCAAAACGGTAGCAAAATGTCCATATTTTTCCAACATTGGATCCCCACGCCACCATTGGCCATATGGGGGCAAAAGAGGCCTATTTTCATTTTTATTCGGGAATGAAAATTGAAAACAAATATTTTTTCATAATTTTTATCAGAAAAATATGTATTTTTTTCTCAAAATTCTTTATAAATTTATATTATCATTCTATTATACATTAATCCAATTCAATTTTGATTTGATATAAAGTAATAATTATTATTTTTAAATTAATAAAATATACATATATTTTTTAAAAAATAAATAGTTTTAAACATAAAAAAATATAAATGAATCTACTTTTCAATCCTATAATCTATTTAATCATTATTTTTCAACATTTTATCTAAATATATTTTAATTTTTATTTTTATTTCATTTGCAACTTTTAAAAATAATTGAAAATGAAAAAAGTATTTGAAAATAAAACCAAACCGGCTCGTTCTATCGGCATTGCATGGGCCTTGAAATGGCAGATTGCGTCCCCCACACGAAACCAACACGGCAGAAACGACGATGGTGCCGGACATTGCGATCACGCCACGTTACGCAACTGAATTCCAGTCAAATGCTTACGTCCTTCATGGGTAACAAAGTCAAACTAAAAGATGGTGCCCAGTTGAATATACAGTGTGACTGGTGCATGGCCCTTGGAAACGCTGTGGAAAAACGACTGTGCCGCCACGTCACTACTGTTTCTCGCGTTTTATCGCCGACGTGGATTTGCATCCACCTGTCGCCTGAGTAGCTGCAACTACCGCCGCCGAAGATTGCCCAAGGCTGACTTATCTTTGAATGCTCCTTTTTCTTAATGAGTATTTTGTTGGACTTTTTGAATTAGTCGTGTTAATAAAAATAATGAAATTATAGAACTCAATAATCTGTTATAGATGAGGATCGGAACCAAGGGGCGGAATGACGGTCGTGCCCTCTCATTGTTTTCTTAAGGATCTAGTATTGAGCGTTCATTATTGCTGAACAAAAGTCTCATTAAAAATCATAGGGTAACAATAATTTAAAGGAAAAAAACCCTCATTAATGGAGTTATAAAAAGGTCTACCCACAACTCTATAGGAAGTTTGAAGTCATAATTAATTAATTAATTGAGTGATATTTCTCTTATATTTACATGTATAAAGTTTGGTATTCGAATTCACAACAACTTCAAGTGCATTTGAATTAAAAAATACTTTATTGAATAAGACGTTCCACTTAAACATATTGCTCAGATTATTTCGTTCTTATGAAAAGATGTTTGAACAAGTGAAAAAAGGAGAGAAGCAAGCGCATGGCTCTTAGAGGTTTTTTTTATCTTTGTGAAAAAATGTTTGACGTTTGAAAAAGGAAAGTAGCAAGCATGTGGCTATTGGTTCTCACAAACGATGATATCTATTATCATTAAATTTAACATCAAATATAAAA
>JACGDI010005364.1:741984-752958 GCA_014898725.1 Jacaranda copaia
GCGCGCACGTGTTTATGGATAAGTGAAGTGAGAGAGTTATCAATGAATGAGTGATGTGATAGATAGAGTGAAAAAATGAGAGGATATATGTGATTTTAAAGGTATAGGGTTTTTTGGGTAAATTCGGAAGAATTTTTTGGGGATAAATTTAAATATTTTGGGAGAAAATTTGAAGAATATACATTTATTTTGAAATTTTTTGAAGTGTTGAATTTTTTTTTTGAGAAAACACAATAGAACAAACTTTTCAATATATTATTGTATTACACATTTAGTGGATGTTTTGTCCTTATGATACTGTTTTAATGAGTGGTAGATAAGAAGGATCTTTATGGTGTTTTAAAACTTTCTACTTATTGGATTTTACATAAAAATTTGGTACTATAAATATTTCAAAAAGTACTCACAAGTCAAGTAATTAAATTGCCACTGTGTCTATTTAGATTCAAGCACCGGGCTAGCCCCCAGAATGTGGTGGGCTCCCCATGCAAAAATCTTGTTTCTCATTTCGTGCTAATGCCCTCCAAAGTCATTTAGTTCATCACTAATTGATTTGTATAAGATATGGTATGAGTGTCATCTTGACTATTAAAAATAAAATTAAAAATCAAAGTCTAAAAGTTATAAATACTCCTCCAACTGATCGTTTTTTAATAGTACAAAGCAATACGATATATATAAGAGTATTTATCTATTTTATAGTAATAATATATGGTTTTAATGAGGAAATTAACTAGATAATTCGTAAGATTAATTTAAAAAAAATCATTAAAGATGAGGGGGTTCATCAATTGGTTTAAGACTTTCAGTCCCACGCTTGTCTTCCTTGTGCATTTCACCCACTTTCAATCGTCACAATAACTAGCAATCAACAACCAGAACTCCCCATTTCCCAAGCAATCTTGTCTTGTCCCCCACTTCCCCCAGCTGATTGAGGTCATGATGAATGCATAATCACCTTCTACTCGTATGGTGGTAGGGTCTTCAAAACTTGAACCACTTTTTATCAAGATATTGTGCACACAAATAGTATCAAATAAAACATCAGAATATCTATTTTTATGCCATTGAAACTTTTGACTTAATAAAAAAGGTTGTCCTTTTGCCTGAAAGAGAAGGGGGGGAAAAGATGATTCGGTATGTTTCGACGTTTCGTCCCTTTCGGAGATTCAAAGCAGCCGACCACGGAGATGTCGATGGTCTTAATACTTAAAACTCTAAAATACGTAGTCTTCCCTTTGGATTAAGGAAATGAAGTCAATTTTTTTGGTATAGATTATTCTAAGTTAGGAAAATCAAAAATATCATTTAGGGTCTGCGGGTTATTCAGATCTTGTGGCTGACAATATAGTTCCTGGCGTTGTATGTGAGTGTGAACTATTGTACGAAAGTTGTGCATCCACAAGAAAAGAGAAACAGACAAATAGAAATTTTACATCCTCAAAATCGCCTATAGATTTGTATATATCCTAGATTTTCCACACCTTCCAGCAAAAATTCGAACCAAAAGGCCAGTTAACTAAGAAATATCAGCCATGACTTGTGCCAGAAAATGAGTCAATGGTAAGAGGAGACAGACAATTACCTAGGAATATGAAGGAAATAATATCTTCTCAAATACCAGGGCAGCAATTATTTTTCGAAATAAATTATTTTATCTTACACTTCTGTAATCTTTCATCTGATCTATTCTAATTTATTGTCAATAATTAGGATTTTTCTTAATGAAAGACCTAAACAGCAAGTACACGAGTAATACCTGACTAAAAAAGCGCTGGTGCCCAGCTTTTTAAGCAAATCCAGTTTGTTCCTAGGCTAGCATTACCTGGGAGACCTACTGGAGAGACACTTTCCACAGGAGACGAATTTCAGCAGAGTTCGTGGTTTTCTTGTCCTAATTTTCAAACGCGAAAGCTGCACAGATGAAATTTAGTGAAAAATGATGTTTCAGAATAAATCAACTTAACAGGCTAACATAGGACTAAACGTCCTACCTATCTTATCTGTATCAAACATGTTAAGGTCAATGAAAATAAGGTTAAGAGATGGAGAATGCCGGTTATATTACCAGAAGTTTCAACTAATCTCTCACCATTCAACAAATTCTTACTGCATGTTTGTCGCTCAAGGAAATAAAGGATGATTTAAGAATGTTTTTCATATGTTAGAATGTGGCTTTTGTCTATTGCTTCCAGCACATCCATGATTATGTAGTCAAATATAAAAAGTGAATCCCATGTTAGAAATTTGTGGCCACGTAGTTATGACATTTGTTGCCTCATATCACAAATGGTACCATATTTAAATTCTTTGAAATTTAGAAGACAATATTTTCTACAGTGTATCAGGTATTGGTGTCCGATGGTGAAATATCAAACTACTTTGACAGAAAAGAAGGAATTGAAGTGCTTGACTTGAAAAAAATGAATAGAAGAAGAAAAAGAAATTGGAGAAAAGAATGAGCACATGTGAAAAGAAAGAGAAAACTAGAATCATAACACAGACTATCTAAAATCTAAGGACTGGTCATGCTAGAATAAGAAATGGACCTCCACCTGAAAGAATACTCACGGAAAAATTCTAATGTCATTTTGTTGTATTAAGTACTCTAAATAAAAAACAAACTTTAGAAAAGCAAACCTCCAATTTCAAACTCAATTGCATATACAACCGGAAAAAAAAAAAAAAAACACTGAAAAAATTTACTAAAATGCCTGCTCTAAAACTTTATGAAATAGCAAATGCTGTCAGAAAACTTTAAATCCCCCAAGATATATTCCCTTTTTACCAAATTTTCAATCTGTAAATGATTTTTTGACTTCCAAATTTAATGGCTTCAAGGTCAAAAGATATTGCATTTTGGTAAGATATTCGGCATGTTTAGTGTTACCAAATTTTGAGAATGATAGTTCCAGTCAAAATATATAAGATTGTTTAATTTCTGCCTTTTACCTTGCGACGGGTTAATCTTGGAGGTTTCCAGCAAAGCAATCCCCTTGATCTCGGTTCCAGTCTCCTGCAGAAGGAAAAATATCAGATAACTTGTGAAAAATACAAACATATAAGGAGAGTCACAAAATTTGTGTGGTTTCAAATTGATGACAGTAATCACACAGCTAGAAAAGCAATACATACAAATTTTCTTGTTCCAGCTTTTCAGCAATAGAAAATGCTTTGCGTTTTGACCATCCACTATGTTGTGAACATCCCTCTGCATGCTGAATCACATGGGCAAGGGATACCTTGCCTCTAACAAGGCTGAGATTCTGATTTCTGTTGCCTAATTTTCTTTGATCTGCAGTAGATGTTACTCCTACTAGTGCACTTTCTATTTTTTGGCTGTTGGAGTCTGCCTTGCGGTCCTTGAACTTAAAACATTTATACTCTCTTGGAGAAGCTTGGACTTCAACAATTTCACTCATATTCACTCCACCGGATGAAGTTTCTCCATTTTGGAGTCTTCTGGTATCATTATGATTTGTCATAGGCATCCCATTACTGGTTAGAGTAACTTGGTTTGCATTCGATTGGGACGGTCCAACTCCTCCCGGAGATGCTGGTAATAAAATTGGTCCAGCTCCAATGTCTTTTCTTGATTCACATCTGATCTCAATGGTCACAGGTGATCTAAGAACCGACTCAAACGCTTTTAAGATGTACGATATAAATTTTTCTGCCTTAGATTTTGTCGGCTGCGAATTAAACAGCAGTTGCACAGTTGGAACTGCAAAATCACCAACTCATAAGATATATAAGCTTGTTATACAATTGAAAGAAAAAAGGAAAATCTTCATAAATTGACCATGATACATAGTAATTAGCAGATTTAACAGCTGCCAATGATAGCAACAATTCTTGGCAAGAATATTTAGAAGAACAGAAGCTTTGTAAGCGATCATTCATTATCATGCCATTTATACCATGTGTTCCTTTGATCATATTGGTTGATTGAACTTAGGTCAACATCACAACGCTTAAGTTTCTTATAATTTTCTTTGACAAAAGAAATTCATGATTTCAAGCTCCATTGTTCTAAAAGGTACTTAATCTATTGTCTAGAACATGACATAAAGAAATTTCTTCCAACGGGTTCTTGAGAGTTCAATAAGCACACATCTCTACTCAACTGTATCTTTGAAGTCCTATTCTGGACCACGTATGGTTCTGCAAATAGAGGTTTGATTTGATTTTCGAATGACAAAGAAAGAACAAAAGATATTCTTCATAAAGATCACAAATCATGTGTGAAGAAGAGCAGGGAGGAGGACCAGAAACAGAAGGAAGATGATATAATAAACAACTCATGTCTCGCACTTCTAATAAATTGTTTATTGTTTCCAAGAAGCTCAGTGAATATAAATTTCTCTTTGTCCATGTCATTTCAAAGGCAAGCCAATCATTTGAAGGAGAGGCTCAAGTTTTTCAAGCAAAACTTTAAATCTAACTAAGCATCTCCTAAATGAATGCTTCTCGGTCACTTCAGCCAGAAAAAAATAACACAGATCATTAACTCAATGTTTAGCACTGAAATCCCCCAAGGAAATAAAAGCATCAGATCATGTTTATGTCTTGTAATTTATCCCACATGCATGAAAAATGTTTGAGATAATAATGGAACTGAAGAAAAGAGATAATAAGCTGCTCAAGTAAAACTAAAACTGAGGTCAATTACAACATCAGGATATGCAAATAATCCACATTAATAATACCTGCACCATAACTGAGCGAAATCAGCTTTCCTTCTTGATACATGAACTCTTTGATGCTATTAATTGGGATCTTTTCAAGCACTTCCAACCAAATTTCTTCAGTTCCCTGATGAAATTTACCCGGTAATTGAACCTTATTCATTTGAATTTTGTCATTTGCAGCGCGGTCCAGCTGTTGAGAAACCAACCCACCTCCAACATATCCTTTTCCATCCGTACCAATACCCTTCGACTGGGTATTAGAATATACATTCCCAGAACTTCCAGCTTGAAAAGTATGCATTTCAGCATTGCTTTTCCTGGGTTTCTCTCTTACTGCAGAATTATTCAAAACTAATGGACTATGACCCAAGCGAGTATCTGCAGGGGAATTGGGTAGCATGTACTGTTGATCAGGAGCCAGTTGCAGCAGTGCGGCCGTCAGCCAAGTCATCCTATCATTTGACACCCTCAGCTGCTTTTCCGCTTCAGACAATGTTTTCAGTGCTTGACGCAGTTTTTCCATATCTTCTTTGGACACTGTCAACAACATACTTTCTCCATCAGCCACAGAAAGGAAAAAGAATAACTGAGAAGTGAGAAATGAGAAAGCAAACAAAAATTCTGCATCTGGCTTGAACTAAAAATATGAAAAATCTAAGACGAGGTACATTGTATGCTGCAAAATGAAGTGTGAAAAGGCAATGTCAAAATAAATGGTTAGAAATGACACTTATTATTGCCAATAGCATTGAACAGTATCAATGAGAGTGCCAAATGATAGTGGCTAATAGGACTCACATGCTTGCCGCTGGAAAAACTTCCTCCTACGCCTTTCTTTCATGATATCATAGCTTCCAGCAAGAATATCAGTTATGACTGTAGCAAGTTGTGACATTAATGCCAATGGCTCAACACCAGATTCCATTATATCTCTCAGATTCTTCACTGTGTTAACGGTGTCAGCAGATAATGCTAAATCAAGTAGATCTACCAATTTCTCATCTGAAATAAGCCCAACCTGTAAAGCAACAAAATAGTGTGTATCCATTTTATGCTTTCTGGGACACAGAATGCAATACATGAAGAAGCTTCCCTGATAAGTTATAAAGATGCAAAGCATATAACCAACATGATACGTACTTCATGAAGAAACAAAAAATTGTAATGCAATTAACAGGCATACTCAATAGCAGTTGTAGCAAATAAAGACAGGATGTAAAGAGAGATGTGGCTTATTTGGCATTATATCACAATTTTTGCGTTCTCAGATTGCATAAAGATCACATGGAACAGTACATACCAGTTCCTGAACCAGGCACAGAGAAATTCTCTGCCCAAGTAAACTCAATTGTTCCAAAGTCATCTCAGCATCCCTCAGAGATCCTTCTGACCTTGATGCAATAAGCTTCAGGGCATCCTTATCAATTTCTAAATCTTCTTTGGTTGCTATCCACTGCAGAGCATATATTATGTCTGCATCCTTTAACTTAGGGAAAAAGAATTTCTGGCACCTGGATATTATTATATGAGGCAAGACATCAAGACTTGAGCAAATAAGAATTAAAACAACCCTCCTAGGGGCTAGATCAATGACCTTCAATATTGCACTCCAACAATCAGAAGAAAAAGTATCACATTCATCAAATATGAGGACTCTGTATTGAGATTGATGCCGGGAGGCAGTGATATTGTCAAAAAGTTCAATTATACGTTCAAAGTCAATATTGCTAACTGGGCCCATTTCCGTTACATTTCGGCTCTTCCCCATGTCATGTGCAACGCAAGAATCACAAAACCCACAAGGTTTGGGGCTCTCTAGGGACTGGCAATTTAAAGCTCCAGCAAATATACGAGCACAAGCAGTTTTACCAGTTCCATGAGGACCATAAAAGATATAGAGCAACCCAACCTTCCTTTTCATAATAGCATTGGAGAGAGCCTGTACCACCAAGTTCTGACCCACCAAATCTCTGAATGTTCTTGGCATGTATTTTTGAGTGAGATTTTGATGCCTCTCAGTGCGCTGTCTTCGAAATCTTTGTTGCGCATGTGATCTACCTTCCGATGCAAGGTCGGAGTCAATTTCCTGCTTTAGTAGATTGTCAGCAAAAATGCCTAATTCTCCTGAATAATCATGAAGCCTAGCAGCATGATCAATACTTCCCTGAGATCCAGAAGCATCAAGCAGTAGAGGCAATGCTTCACCATCAGACTTAGTACATGAACTCGAGTGCTCTGACATAACAGGCATGTCAGAGATACCCCTTGCTCGAGAAATAGAACCTTCTTTCTTTAAACTTGATTCAGATAACCCACAAGAAAGGCTCCGGCCAGCCAGGTCAAGAAATGACTTTCCTCTATGATGAATCCTTGACCAGTTCCAAGGAATACCACACCCATTTCCGGGAACACCGGTGACATTCTGATTGCCATACTCCTCAACTCCCTCCTCCATGCCATATTTCTGAGGATCTCTGCCACGGGCAAATGAGTTAGAGGCTACTGACATTTCATTTTGAGTCTCAGCATCTCGGCTAGCCATAGAAAGCCGATTTCTTCTTGCACCTCGAAATTTATGCCTATTTGCCCTATTTATACTTTTTCCACGGATGTGAATGTTTCCTCCTGCTGCTTCAGCAATTTTTCCTACTTGGGCATGCCTTCTATCATTGTTACAGGATAATGCTGCATCATCACTTTCAACTGGGATGTCTTTTAACTGTTGAGAGAGAATCTTAAGGGACCTATCTTGTCTATAGTCACCTTTCTTCCTGACAGCCTTGTCTCTCAATTCAGAGGGTCGAGAAACAATGTGATGATCCAAATCATTTCCATCTTGAGGATGATCATTGTGCCAACATGTAACATCATTTCCTAGAAACCTTCCACTTGATTCTTCTCTCTTGACTCTTCTACACTCATGAATCCCATCCTTGCTAGTACGGTCGCTCACAGCTACTGCCGCCCCACCATTATGCCTGCTTAACTGACGAACAGCTGCTTTTGATACCTGTGGACCAGTGACCGGGGGTGAGCCTCTTGGCATCCTTCCAGACTCTTTGGAATGCTCTATGCCGAGTGACCGCCTTCCATTGGTCAGGGCATCCCTTTCCCCTCTTTTAAGAAGTACATCCACACCAGAAGGAGAATGCATTGAGGGTGGACTTGCAGAAGGATCCCTTAGAGACCTTGACCTCTGAAGGACTACAAGGTCCCTCATGAGAGCCTTGTCAGCCAAGATGGGACAATGCTTATGCATGTGGTTCTTCAAATGAATGCAGTTTGTCAAATGGACGTGCTTGTGTAGATGATCACTAATGGTACCATTCACATCCTTAAGTATCCTTTCTCGAGCAGCCCTGGCCATGATCAGAATATAAATCGATCCAGCCAAAATATTCTTGAATTACGTGAAGATGCTACAGCAAACCTCATGCTCTTAACTTATGTGCAAGATCTTCTGTGCTTATCACAACCTAAAAGCAAACAACAGTCCTTATAAATTCAATTTCTTTACAATTAAGATCATCTGGCCCACGAATGAACCTCCCAAAACCCAAGTACAAACCTTTTCCCCTTTGAGGCATCAGAAAATATACAGAGCAAGAAACAAATACCCGCATGAATTGCAAAACAAAATTAAATAACCGTCATTAGCTCAACAACTGCGGCTCTGCATGGAATCTGAATAAGAAGGCTACAATTTTTTTCTAATTGAACCACTCAAAACTCTTTCTTTTTTACTTTCTCACTAGCTTTGCAGGCGAACACTATGAGGGCGAATCATTTCATTAAAGAGGGGCTAGAAATTTCAAAAGGGTAAAGAATCTTGGAAATTGATGGCGTGAAATCTTTAGGGACAAGAGAAGCAAATGGGAGTTGGAGAAGACTGCATTCACCTGAATCTTGGAGTCATAGGCAACTACTCACTAGCTTTTCCCAAACAAGCGACCCGTTGACATCATAAAGTGTCTTTCTGCGTAACTCTCGCCATCTCAGATCTCTTTCTCCATACTCACACATGAATTTCACGAGGGGTTCTTTCAAGAAAACAATAGAACACACCTCCAAAATACTTTTTGCTCAAAAATTAAAAAACTCCGCAAGTTGCGAGTTGTACGTATATATGTCGTATGGATTAGCGACTTGGGTAACCAACGGCGTTCTTACAGAGTGGGATTTGGAGTGTTGCGACAGAGAGAGACGTGGTGCTGACAGATTACATTGAAACAGGATTGTTTGCAAGGAACAGAGATGAGTTTATTTGTTTTTACCGTCGTGAAAAATGAAAATGCATGGAGTCAAGTAATACCATGTGCTAGAAGATTAGTACCCCATAAACTGCGAATTCTTTTTTGGAAAAAATTTGTGGGACCAAAAGGACTATTTCTGATTCAAAATACCGTTGAAAGCAGGGCCGGACTTTTGGAAGAGTAGATTGGACATTTGTGTTTCTTTCAATTCGGTGTCACCAGAAAAATAGGAAAAATGTTCCAATTCGTTTTATTACAACTTATGAAGAAATATTAAAACCCTACCAAACACTGCGATGACCAGCTCAGAAAATATAGGGGAAATGAAAAAAAAAAAAAACTGCTTTAAAATTTGAAAAAGAATAAAAGAAAGGAGGACGAGAAAATTGGCTGGGCGAAGAAAATTTACCTCGTACGCCGGCAACGTAATATCTCAGTCAAGAACTGTCATCATCTGTGATTTCAATCCCAAAAGACTCGGAAGAAAAAATTGATGGAAACGAATGAAAGGAATTATTAAGAAAAATGAGAAAATTACAAAAGGGAAATTTGGTTAGGTAATTATGAGTAAATAAATTTATTACATGATGTACACGTGTAGTAATTCATATATGAATGGAAAAAAGAACAAGAAAGAAGATAAATGAGGAATGGTGGAACAATAATGCCAGTAATTTTTAATAATGCAAGAAAACAATAAGAATACAGCTCTGTAGTCTGTCCTAAATAAGGTTAAATGGCTAAAGACAACTCTTCAATTACTGTTATCTTATGTATTATTTTAGTTTTACATGAAGATTCTCGCGTGATTTTTAGGAA
This sequence comes from Jacaranda copaia, assembly GCA_014898725.1. Lineage (NCBI taxonomy): Eukaryota > Viridiplantae > Streptophyta > Magnoliopsida > Lamiales > Bignoniaceae > Jacaranda > Jacaranda copaia. The sequence continues at coordinate 751,748 of JACGDI010005364.1, forward strand.
GATTCAATATTAAGTCACAAATAATCACATCAATTATGATAATTATCCTCCAAATCAGCCAAAATAATTCAAGATTTCCTTGTCTATAACAACATATAATTATTAATTTTATTTTATAAGATTAGTAAAATAAAAAGAGAGTTCATTTTATCTTTTTCCATTTTTAGGACTAATAAATGGACAAAAGAAAAAAAGAAAAAAAGGAGGTCACATCAAACCTTAGTTTTCACATCATTAATCCACATACCAATATATGTATATCCACAATCGCTTGTCCGGAAAGCGGGAAGGGTGCAGGTGCAGGTGCAGAGCATGTTAGAAAGTCTAAAGACCCATCAATCACAGTCAAGTCCACGTGTGCACTTCAACGGACCAATTATGACTCGTGTTAAGAGGATCTTAGGATTTGCATGATTCCAGCTTTAAGAGCTACTTTATCACTAATTACAATCATTAGGTAAAATGTTTTCATAATGATGACTTAAATTCCAACGATGTGAGAAAACAAAGGAATTAGGACAGGAAAATCTGCAAATAATGTTCCAATTTTCAACTTTAGTGTGGGAGTTGTTACGTTTGTTTACTAATTAGTCGCTTAAATTACGTATATCCATCCGTAAGTATCTCATTGGATTCTTTAGCAAGGAAAATGGACAGTAGGGATTTGTCCCTTTGTGACCAAGAATTTTATGTGTTCAAATCTCAAGAACTTTACACTACTTACGTCAAGATTATTTCAAGTTACACTAGTTACCACATAATCATAGAGAGTTCTTTTTATATCCATTTATAACTTTTTTTTTATGTTTTTATTTGATATGGGATAGCCTAACAGGCTCAATAAGCTCTTCTACAAATAAGACAGCAAAAGTTTATTATCTTAGCGGTCGAATACTTTACCAAGTGGGTTGAAGCAGAAGCCGTCCCTAAGATAACAGATGCGGCTATAAAAAGTTTCATTTGGAAAAACATCGTTTGCCATTTCGGGCTACCCAAGATACTTATCTCGAACAACAGCACCCAGTTTCAGAGTAAAAGCACCCGGGCATGGTGCGAAGCCTTGGGAATCACGCAACACTTCACATCAGTGGGCAACCCCCAGTCGAATGGACAAACAGAAGTGACCAATCGCACTGTCCTCGACCAACTGAAAGCTCGAATCGAAGACACAGGGGTGAATTGGGCAGACGACCTACCCCGTGTGCTGTGGG
>JACGDI010005364.1:763039-793618 GCA_014898725.1 Jacaranda copaia
GCTTCGGACCATCAAGCTCTTTGCAGCATCAGTGATATTTCTCGATATTTGAGATATACAACGAACAACAAACGTTAAACTAGTCAAGGTGCTTTCAATGAAGGCACTTTGACGTTCAAGTTAGTTTTGATCAAAATAAAGTAATCAAACAAAAGAGTAAGAGTGTATAGTGTATTTGGCATTATCTGGAGTGTAGCTGGTAGTGAGGTATTTATAGCCTTTTCCTGGTGTGTAATATGTTTAAGATGCCTCTTTTATGTGTAGAGGGCTCTTGTCTTTGCTTGAGGATTATTAGTCATTTCCAATCCTGGTACTATTCTAAATGGCATCATCTCTTGATTTTTAAGGTGAATAGTACTCTGAGTAGATGCCTCCCTACCAAAATTGGTGGCAAAGGCTGTACTTAGTGGCACGCATAATTAATGTGGAGGCATACTACTTGTTAGAACATTAAATACGGTCAGGATATGAGTCAACATCGGAATGAGCATTCTGATCGATAAAGATCGAACAGACAAGGTGGTCGACCAGAGAGACGATTGACTGAGTCAAGTGGCTTGAAGCCTTATGTTGGGTATGGTCGACTAGGCGGTTCGGTCGAGTGAATCGGCCCAACTGGGTCCAGAGATGACGTTGGATTGTACATGTTAAGTGGATCAGGAGGCCCTCTTTGAGGTCGATAATTTGTTGGGTTGGATTAGTTGGGCTATCCTATATCAATGAAGTTATTAAAATATTAACTAAATAAAATTAAAAAAACAACAAATTTATTAAATTGAATAAGTACTGAAAGCATATTAATAATGTTGTAGTTTAATACTTACAACTTAAGTATTCAAAATTCATCAAATTTAAAATATATTACATTTAAAATTTCAAATTTAAATCTCATTACATGCCACAAGTTTTTTGATTTAAAAGTTTAAATATCACTCAAACATTATTACATTTGTAGAAGAAGATGTTACATTTATGAAAATATGCATAACAAATTATTTATCACTTGACTATATAGGTGACCACTATTTGAGAAGGGTTTTTTTTTTAATACACTATTTTATATTTATGTTATTGTTCTAGAGTATTAGTTTGTTGTAATTTTTTTATTTGTAAAATTTAAAAACTAAAAGTTAGATTAAAAATTTTTAAAATATAAATATATAGCCAAAATACGGCCGGTAATTTAGATATGGGTAAAATTATCTGTATTTTATTGGGTTAGATATATAAAGCTCATTATTCATAAATTTTTGAGCACTCACAAGTACATGTAGGTATGAATACTATTTTGCTAGGTCTACCTAAGATATACCATGATCCAAGTGAAAACTTGCAGCCAATCCAACTAAATTTGATGTAAAAAAAAAAAAAAGAACATTTTATCTACCCTTAGGGCTATCAATGGATCGAATTTGAATCGGATCATATTATATCCGAATTCAAATCCGACATTGATATACCATATTCGAATCAAATCCAAGATCCTATAAGATCTTGGCTGTGATAACTATATTCAAATTTATATAAAAGTCGAATATTTGAAAAAAGATTAGATTTTGAATACTCCCCAAAATAATATATTTGTCATTTTTCTAAAATATTAGTAAAATCTAAATCCAAAATATTCATCCTTAAAAAAAACATACGGACAGTATATTAACAAATAAATTGTCAAGTGTATTTATCATATTAAATTAATAATAAAATATAATTTAATCATATTCATTTATCATATCATTGTATTTTAGGTCTACTAATGATAATCGTATTTATTTGATATTATAAATATATATATTTAATTTTTTAATCAATTAATTATAAACTTAAAGTTTTATAAGAAAAGAAACTCATTTCGATCAAATCAAGATTTGCATTGCATTATTTTTTATCACAATATTCAACTCATGTTCATTATTTTTCTTGCATTGTTTTTGTTATAAAAATATAAAAGTTAGTGATACAATTATGATGTAGATAATTTCAAAATTTAATATTTTATATGAAAATCAATTGATTTGATATATTGCATAGAATTTCATTATTTTTTTATCCAAAAATTCATTTTGGTGTTGCTGTAGAACCCTTTGTATATATATAATACTATATATATGTAATACTACATATATCCGAATTTGAATTGTTAATGAATCGGATCGAGTCAAATTTATATTTGCTTTATTTATTTTGAATTACGAATTTTTTTACTCAAATCATATCTATAAAATTTTTTATCAATTAAAAATTCTAAATTATCAAATTAAATTATAAAAAGAGAAGAAAAGCAACGCGAATTCTACACGTGGTTTTTATCGAGTAATAGTAACCGTATTATTTTGGAACAAAATACCTTGAAAACCCCCACCATCTCTCTCTTTTACTTCAGATCTCAAAATTTTTACTTAAAAGTTTCTTAGCGTCAAAGTTTAAACTCCAAAGCCTCTTCCACCTCTCTCTTAAAAAAAAAAAAAAAAGAGAAACCACCTCAGCCACCTCTCTCTCTTTCTCTACAAAGAGGCAGCAAAAGGAAATTCCAATTCTGGAACTCTCTTGAAGAAATTTGCAACCATGAATATTTTTAGATTTGCCGGTGATATGACGCATTTATTTAGTATTCTAGTCTTGCTCCTCAAGATCTATGCCACCAAATCATGCTCAGGTAGCGTATTTTCCCCTCAATTGGATTTTGTTAGTTACCACATTATTTTGTTTATGTGTTAGGGTTTTAAGTTGAGGTATAATGGTTTAATTAATCGACTGACGCCGAACTTAAGTTTAGTTTATCCTTCTGCAAATTTGCTGTTCTTATTGATGTAAACTGTATCAGAATCTGGAACGGGATGGTTAGGGTTTTACTTTGTTGATATGATGGTGGTTACAAAGGCACCGCATGCAGTTCTGTTCTTGCATGCGCAGATGGTGTGTACCAATTTTGCATTTCCGTTGTTTTTTAGGGTGTTTTTTATGAAGTTAAATCAGGTTGTTATTGAAACATATGGTGGACTGGGGCATCAGAGGATTTTCTTTGTCTTGCATTATGCTTCACTTGGACTGTTCGTAGAGTTTATTTCAATTAAGTTTATGGTATTGAAAATGTACTGTATGTCTGTTATTCATGAGGTCATCTAAATATGTATGTCATGTATGTGATACACATGTATGTATGTGTATACGGGGTATCATATGCATCTATGAATATGCATATGTCCATCTGTGTGTATATGTAGATTGTAGATGGATGCCAGTAAGTTATTTGGCAGGTCCTCATAAAAACGGTGTAGGACTTAATGATGTCATCTCTTGCACATATATGCTTCTTTTCATGCTTCTGATCCCAAAAATACACTCACAGGCTTTTCCCTTTTTCTATACTGTTTCTGGCCCAAATGCCCACATGTGATTGTATGAAGAATTTTAATGGATATGATCATATGATATATTGCGACTAACAGGCTTACATTCTGATCAGGGATTTCCTTGAAGACACAGGAATTGTATGCAATTGTGTTCCTGGCTCGCTACCTTGATTTGTTTACCGACTTCATTTCGGTTTATAACACTGTAATGAAACTGGTTTTCATTGGAAGCTCTTTGGCAATTGTATGGTGCATGAGGTTTCACCGAGTTGTGAGGCGATCCTATGACCATGAGCTGGACACATTTAGGCATTATTTTCTTGTGGGAATCAGTTTTCTCTTGGCACTTTTTGTTCATGAGAAGTTCTTGTTTCAGGAGGTGAGTTTAATTTCCATTGGATTGGGATTCTTTTTAAGTTATATGAAGGGAATAAGTGGAGTGGTTATGAGCATGATGCATGGTGTTGGGTGTCTTGGAAAGTTACCTTTGTCGTAGAGAATTGCATGAATTATTCTCAATTTAATTTTTTTAGGGCCCGTTGTTGGTTCTCATACTTGGTTGAATCATATTGTACTTGTATATAGTCTTCAAATATGGTGCTCAATGCTATGTTGCATACAAGACTATGCTTTCAGTTGGCCCTGAATATCAATTTCTTGTTAATGTTAACAAGATTTTGCATAGCTTGTGAATGAGAAAATGCAGTTGTCTTACGTCTAATGCATTTAACATACTGAGTTCTGTCATATTTAGATTTTAACATTTATGTTCACTTAGGGTTATGTCTTTAAGTTTTATGTTATCATTTTCCTTGTTGAACTTTACATATGCCGATGAATTTGAGAATCTGAACTTGCATTGTGCTTTTTATATACTGATTAATTTATTTGGTTAAAATATTTTCCAGATATTTTGGGCATTTTCAATATACTTGGAGGCAGTTGCAATTCTACCACAGTTGGTTTTATTGCAAAGAAGTGGAAATGTGGACAATCTTACTGGACAATATGTTCTCTTTCTTGGGTAATTTGATTTCCATTTTAGCTGTTTGCTGCATGAGAGAAAATATAGTGCAAACAAAACACAATTCTTTATTTGGGCACATATCAGCCTCGCACCAAGTATATTTGATCATCCATCTGGTTATTTCTGTTCATAGAGTTGCTGATGCTTTTATTGTTTGAAGTAACATTTGGTATGTATTTTACCAGTGCAATGCTATAATCTTTCATGTTTTTATTTTTGATGAATAGTTTGAATGATGAGAATATTTTGGATAACCTTCTGACATACCATTGTACGTGCAAGATTACTTTATTACCATGTGTCAAATTTAATGAGCTTGCTGGAGATGTATGAGAAGATATTTGGGTAGGTTTCATTTTTCTGTAAATGAACTATAAAGAATCTCAAGGCAAACCAAAAAATCAGTGTGTTAGCTGAAAGTGAATACCTTTCAATGACATACTTTTTGTTGTTTTTCACTCTTGTGGTAGTACTCAAACAACTTTTTGTCTTATTGTACTCAGTGATTTGGTTCTCATAACTTTGAATGAATGCTTGTCTGACAAAGAAAGCGTCAAGGGTTTAATAGATAGTGCTTGAAATAAAAACTCAGGTTTTTATCCTCTGTTTTGAACATCTAAATTTTAATTATTTGTTTGAGACTTGATTATGCTTGTGCTGGCTTTTCTCAAATTTAAGCCTTTCTTTTCTCTTGGTCAATGGTCATTAATTATTTGTTTGTGCCGTGGATATCATCTATTATATGGATGCTATCTGCCTGTGATCTAAACTGTCTGTCAAAGTGTCAATAATGTGGAAGCTTCTAAGTGATCATTAGAGGATAACACAATCAACAATTTGAGTGCATTTATGCAGTGGATTGTTTTTATCTACCATCATTACCTGAGAAAGTGGCTGTTGTAATTCTGTAGCTCAGAACTCAAATTTAGTGAAACCTTGTGATGTTATTTTTTATTTTTTATAACAGAGCCTATCGAGCATTCTACATCCTGAACTGGATATACCGCTATTTCACTGAGGAGCATTTCACTCGATGGATTTGTAAGTTGTGAAAGAAGTTGGTTAAATGACTTTTCTTTGCTCTGAGGTTTGATCATGTTCCTTTCCTCTTAATTTTCCCCCTCAGCTTGCATCTCTGGGCTTGTCCAAACAGCGCTCTATGCAGACTTCTTCTACTACTACTTTATCAGGTGATTAGCCCCTGGACATGATAATATGTGCATTTTATTATGTCAAACTCTTATTCCTATCCAACATTGACATTCCAATCCCTTGTTGCAGCTGGAAAAATAATGCAAAACTGAAGCTGCCAGCCTGAGATAAACGTAATGGAATGTAATGAGTGGTAGATTGATACAACCGAATCTGCATTTCTCTGCTCACGGCACATCCATATATCTGCAGCACCATACTGTCGCTTATCAACTTATTTAAGTTTTTTGATGGAGTTGAGGTGGCGGCCTGGCATTTAGGAGGGGACATTTATAATCCCTGCTTACAACTGCCCTTTCACATACAGAAAAGGAAAAACCATATCCATATTATACAACACATGTAAAAACTTTAAGCTTGCACTGTTATTGAACTTGTGTAATCTGTTTGTAGGCGAGGATAGTGATTTCTTACAGCAGGCCCCCTGCTAATTAGAGCAAGAATTATTCCTTTGTATGTTTGCAGCTGTTTGCACTAGTGTTTCTGTGTTTTTTCAAAGTTAGGAAATATGAGATAAACTGAGGATTGCTGCTGCTGCGTTACCATGTACCTATAGAATGTAGGGATTGCTGATAGATGATTAATTTGTTTAGGTAATTTATTGTGATGATAGTAAATGTTTTATTTTATGCGCATTGCAATGTATTAATCATTGAGCATGTTCACAGCTCTCTTGAAAACATATGTTCTGGGCTTGATGGAGCAATGCTGCAAAAATTATATGCAATTATGACAGAAAATATGTGGTATGTTTGTAGAGTATGACAAAGCGACCAACATAAGACGTGATCAAGACTAATTCTAACGTTGAGGGCCATCTTAGAAGGTTTAAAACAATTAAGAACCAGAAAAAAAAGGAAAAAAAAAAGAGAAAATATGATATTCCAGGCAAATTTGATGTCTGAATTTATTTTGGTTTGAGGGTTTTGTGTATTTTGTTTTATTTATATACACGAATATCAGAAAAATCGTCAAGAATTGAACTTTTAAATGCATACTTTATGATGAGATTATGTCATTGACTCGGCACTTTGAAGGTTTCGTATATGAAATTAATGTTTTCATTTTTCGTATTTTTCTTTATGAAAGAATTTTTTGAGCGGTGGATTGAGAGAGCAGAGCACCTAATGAGCATTTAATTTCGGCAAGGGGTAATTGTGTCAAAAGAACTATTACATATCATGACACGTCATAGTTTGCGTCGAGTTAAAGTTCAATTGGGTGGATTTCGTGGCGCATTTCAACTAATCCCGCCTGCCACGTTACATCCAAAAAGCTAAAAGATGAAAACCAACAGATTATACATAGTAAGAGTCCGGTTCAGTTCAAATACAGGAGAGTCCGATTCGTTCAAATATGTAAAGCCTGTACGGCTGTATCTCCATTGCATTAGCTCAGAACCTGATCAACCGCGGCCCGACCCGGGCCAATTCTCTCCTGTAAGAGCCCTACCCTACTCCGCATTCAACCGTAAGTCTTCGCGCTTTCAGTTCTGTAGCTCCACTGTAAGTTTTATTTTTTACTTTTCATTTTTCTGATATTACGGCTATACCTGGGACGTTTTGCGTATAATTGGAATCTGCAATTAATTACGATTTCATTTATTTCTATTTTTATGTTTTCCGGTGCAGAGGTTGTTTACGATTATATAAACAGTGAAAATAATTGATTGTTCCAGAATCTGAATTATAGTAACAAGGCTGTTTTTATGACTTCTAATTTGATTTTGAGATTTAATTTGTTTGTGCCAGAGTAATGGAAGTCCAATGTTCGAATTTTTAGTTATTGTTGAGCGATACTTAATTCGCTATTTCTTTTTCCTCTTGTTATCGATAGGATAGATTTTTTTATTCGTAAATTGCTACCAGAGCTCTCTACTATGGGTTGGTACATGTTAGGGTGAGAGTTCTGTGTAATTTTTCATGATGGGGGCCGGAATTACTTCTGAATGCCTTTTAGTTTGCAAAATTCAAATTGTTTTGTGCATGCGATCATTTGAATTAATTTCTCGTGATTTCATTAAGTTGTAAAACAAGTTATGTGTGAACTGCTTGAAAATTTGCATGATTGAAAGTGTCGGCGCGCCTCGGGTGACTTGTTACTGTATTGTGATTTTGGTGCTTCTTTTTTTTTTAATATATTATTATTATTGTTGTTGTTGTTGTTGTTGTTGTGGTTGTTTTAATTGTTAAAAGTTTTCCTGCCAGCCTTTTAGAGTTCGGTGCTGCTAGTGCTATTTACCATGCTTGACCTGGGCATTGTCTGAGAAATGGAGATCTTTGATGTTCTTTGTGCACAATTTATGACTGACATGTGTAGTTTATGATGTGGAGTTTAGAACCTCATTATATTCAAAGAGGGATGAAGCACATTTAACGTGTTTTTGTGGTGTCAAAATTCAAATGCAGGCATCAGACGTTGTGTTCATCTTGTGCAAAATGGGAGGAGGATTTACAGTGCTGCATCTTGTCAAACCATTCCTTTCTTTTTGTCCTGAAGTTCAAAGTGCTGACAGGAAGATTCCCTTTAGAGAGAAGCTCATATACACTGTGATTGCTCTATTTATCTTTTTAGTATGCAGCCAGCTTCCTCTGTATGGCATACACTCCACCACTGGTGCTGACCCTTTCTACTGGATGCGTGTTATTCTTGCCTCAAACCGTGGCGCTGTTATGGAGTTGGGAATCACACCCATTGTGACATCTGGAGTGGTGATTCAACTCCTGGCTGGGTTGAAAATCATTGAGGTGGACAATAATGTCCATGAGGACCGTGCGCTCTTGTAAGTTATATGTACTATGCTTTTGTAAGTTGCATATAGTATGCTTTTTGGCAACTTTTTCCATATGGAATTGTGTTTTACAGGTCCTGTTGTACCTTCACGATATATTTCTCTTTATTTTGATATTCAACTTCATTGTAGTTTTCCCCCAGAAATGGTGCTCAGAAGCTTCTGGGGATCTTGATTGCGGTTGGCGAAGCTGTTGTGTATGTCCTCTCAGGAATGTATGAAGTGTCAGTCAACTCGGCATCGGGAAGGCTATTCTGATAATTCTCCAACGATGCTTTGCTGGTATAATTGTAATTTGCTTAGATAAGCTTCTCCCGAAAGGTTATGGTTTTGGTTCTGGGATATCCTTATTCATTTCTACCAATATCTGGTAAACAGCTGAGGCATGTTTTCAACCATTTAATGTGCTTAAATGAATTGTCATAGTTCTTTAGCATCGTAGCTTATGGCAGTCTACTGAGCGGCTTTTATTGTCATTTGCAGTGAAAAATTTATCTGGAAAGGCATTCAGCCCCACAACTATTAATAATGGCCTAGGTGCTGAGTTTGAAGGCGCTGTCATTGCATTGTTCCATTTACTTATAACCAGAACAGACAAAGTTCGGGCACTGTGAGAGGCATTTTACCAACAGAACCTTCCAAATGTGACTAATCTTCTTGCCACTGTATTAATTTTCCTCATTGTGATCTATTTCCAAGGTGTTCGAGTAGTGTTGGCTGGGCGATCTGAAAATGCCCATGGACAACAGTGTTCTTACCCAATAAAGCTTTTCTATACCTCCAGTATGCCTATTATTCTTCAATCTGCACTTGAATCCAATCTTTACTTCATTTCTCAGGTAAACCTGCTTCGAGTTACTAACTTTTTAAGTGTTTTATACTGTAACCCTCAGTTACATAATAACTTCAACTGCCTTGATACAGTTGTTGTACAAGAGATATAGTGGAAATTTCTTGGTTAACTTGCTGGGCAAGTGGCAAGAATCTGAATATTCTGGACAATCGATTCCTGTTGGTGGCCTTGCTTGTTATGTTACTGCTCCATCAAGGTAAAACATGTATTGTTTTTCAAATTACGAACATCTTTTCACCTGAAATTTCATTTGGTCAAATTAATCATTAAGACTGCTTTTTCTCAGCTTCATCAAGTTATTAAATTTCAAGTTAAGATGAAGTGGTGAATCGTGTGTGTGCGTGTGTGTTTCCCCAACTGACATGAGGTGTATTCCTCCTATAACTGCTGACTGGTATTTCCTTGTCTACTATCATTTTCCAGCTTAGCAGACATGGCAGCAAATCCTTTCCATGCACTTTTCTATATAAGCATTTATGCTCTCTGCTTGTGCCCTGTTTTCAAAGATCTGGGTTGAAGTTTCTGGATCCTCGGCTAAGGATGGATGTTTCCAAGCAGCTCAAGGCAAGATTTCTTGAACTCTGAGTTCTATCTTTCTAGAAGGGTGATAAATCAAACATGTAGGATTTAAATTCCCGATTATGAAATCCACCTCTTTTGATACTGGAAAGCTACACATGATTTTCTGTTGCTTTGTCAATAATGTTACTTTACTCGATTTTGTTTCCATCTGTGAGGTACTTCTTCTTACATCTTACCTGCAGAAACAGTTGGAGCCCCTCCTGCCGAAATTCTCAGCTGTTTTAGATCCTTGTGAACTGGGGAAATTGTCTATGGACCAACTAGGAGAGCCAGTAATACGGGTTTTGCAAATCTTTCCCAAGGGGGAAAATCAAAGAAAATCTGATATTGTATTCGAAGTGTATAATTTCATCCCACATGAATTTTTTGGGGGCTAAAACACTTGAAAATCTCTGATGTGGGGGAACTGCAAGGCAACAGATTGCCCTTCAATCAGGACGAGGCTTGTTTGTACTTTTGCTGCTCGTCTGTTTTATTTATATTTTTCTTGCATTTCCACTACATGGTCAATTGTTGAAAATTATGTGCTCATTGCTTGAATATAATAATGCTTGTCATAATTCTTCCATGTTTCACTTGGTTGTGGAATTCAAATCATTTGCTTTGTTTAGTGCCCTGCACATGGTTATGGCAATCAAGAATAATGTTTCTGATATATTTTGTCTTGCTGATACTATGCAGGAGCGACAAATGGTTATGCATGGGCACTGGGATTCCAACTTGCAGAAGAGACTGAATCACTGCATACCAACTGCCGCAGCTTTAGGAGGAATGAGCATCGGTGCATTGACAGTGCTGGCAGATTTCATGGGCGCCATTGGTTCAGGAACTGGAATTCTTCTCGCCGTTACAATCATCTATCAGTATTTTGAGACATTTGAGAAGGAGAAAGCAAGTGAACTTAGTTTCTTTGGCTTTTAAACCGTCGGTTAGCTTTTCATATCTCCCTATATCTCCCTGAAGGGCTAGTGTGGAATCATGGAAGTTTTTAGTAGACTGAGATGGGCGTTATGGATAGGTATACTGCAGAAGTTGTAGGTCCAAGAAGAGCTAACACAGGAACAATCTGAAACATTCAGGAAAGCGAGTGCTTGAAAATTATACTACTTAATTCTAGCAGTTGAGTACTTCTCTGCATTTGTGGCGCTGATGGCGGGTAGTTAGAATACGAGACTCAGTTTTGTCTTCGAGGACTGAAGTTGTTGGCTTATAAGCTATCTGGTTCAAAATTTCCCTAATCTTAAATTTATTTATTTTTTGATATTTTAGCAAAATTTTCATAAAAATATTTGATACTCTGATTAGGCTCCTTTGTTCAGGTAGGGCTAAAATGGCCCATGTCTCATAGGTGTTGCATTTATGCTTGCAGAAGCACTTAAACTCCATTATGCAGTCACCCCCGGCACCCCAAACCCTGCCCCCCCAACCCCACTCATACCCGTATGTTCTCCCCCCTTTTTTTGTGATTAGACATGTATGAGCGTCAAGTTTCTGCAAGCAAATAATTGAAAGCTGTTGAGGTACAAGCTAAGAAATTGATAACGTTAGTCTTGTTTCATGTGATACAAGATTTTGAACCCTGCTTTTCAGGAAATTGTCTTTGAATCCGATAGATTTAGCCCACGTTATCTTCCTTCAAGTGGATAGCATGCATCAATTTTTCCCATTCTGGCTTTTGGAGTTTTACCAATTTTCAGCTTCTATTGACCCATATTTTGCTTCTTATCATGTTAAAAGATTAAGATTATAAATGTTGAACAAATAAGTCGATATAGGAGGAAATATACTTGTGCCTATAAATTGTTAGTTCAAAGCAACATGCCGAAAAAGTAACGATGAATGGAAATTGAGTACCCATATCCACATGAAAGATGAAACAAAAAAGCACGAGGAATGGCTCTCTTTTTCTACCTGTTTTATAGCGTCCTCCACTGCACTAATGATGAACTATCATTTCAGACGCAATTTCATTATTTTCCAACAATGAGAGGCAGCAATGTGATGCAGAGGCCAAAATAATATACATCAAACAATTTTTATTTTTTATTTTTATTTTTTTTTTGCGGGGGCAGATTTGGTGTGTATGGAGTTTTGCTTGACGTAAAATCAAAATTGTCTACCGAACCAGTATGCCAAATAGTGTAGCAGAAGCTGAATAATAGTAGATTATTATGATTATTATGATTGCAAATGTTAGTGGTAGTCTTTATTCCCACGTTAAGTATGAGCAATTATAATCAACCGTATCGCCTCAATTATCTTTAATATGGTAGGCCCGTCGACTGACTTGGATAGACTTAACTATTTCATATCATAATTGCCATGCACAAATAGTTCCCATACAATTCCCACAATTAAACTTGAGTATGTTCGTGGCGCCTAATGCAATTGGGTAACGGTCAATTTTCTTGACAATCATTTTTTTTTTTTGAAAAAATTTTGTATCAGATTTTTTTGAGTGGTTAAAAAGCGGGAGGGTGAATAGTATAGCAACACACCATGTGGATGTGATTCTAAGAGTCTTGTGCACTACTTGATCTAAGATGAACAAAGAGGTCAAATAGAATAGTCTATTTGTATTCATCTTATTCTAAGAACATGTTGAACAGTGAGTTCTAGAGTAGGAAGCTAAACTATTTGACGAATTATGAAACATGAGGTTGTTGGGGTTGAGCTAATGAATACAAGATTGCTGTATGCTTCCAAAAAGTCCTTTTTGAATTTGAAAATTGGGTATTTATAGTAATCTATTCGTACAATATACATAACATCAATTTCTCTAAAATCGATAGATTGATTATACCTGTGCTATATCAACGGCCAGAAGGTCAACCATTTGAATGGTTGAACATCGAGTCGGATTGACTTGAATAAAAAATGCGTGGATTTTCTAGTTATTTGATCATTGCTTGATTATATAGGGATAAAATGATTATTTTAGCCATCTATCTTTATCACTATTGTAAAATATTTGATTTGAATTATAATTATTACCCGAAAGATGAACTTGGTCACACTATTTCACTAGAGTACCAATGGGCCTGAGATAATCCACTACACCATGGTCACAAATGTATCTTTATTTGATTATATATATATATATGTATATATTTGTTGTATGATAAATATAATTTATTATTTATTAAATGAGAATGATCCACCGCCACTGAGATTAGAGTCTTAGTTTATACAAAAGTAAGACGAAACAATCATATGCATTCATTGGCTCATAGGAAATGAAAGAGAATTTCGATCTTGAGAAACTTTTTTAACACTGCCCTTTTTGAATTAACATTTTTAGGAAACCCTTTTTATCAACTAATGATGTCCACAACTCCAATCTACTTCTACCATATATTGCTTTCGGCAACATCCATCAAACCTATTAATTTACTTAGTAAAATCTTTATTTTAGTACTCAATAGTGTATGCCATCACAACAAAAAGCCCAAATGCCAATTTCTACAATAAAAAATATGGTCGCATCATGAGAAAAAAAAAATAAAAAGAAAAAAGAAAAACCCTACCAATAGTTTTATCTTTACAACATATGGTTTGCATTTTTATATTATCTTTTTGAAATTCGAACCTTAAGCCATAGGGCCTCGGCGAGAAAACAAACTCTAAGAAATACTTTAGCAATAGTTTATGTCTTTATTACAGGACGTGGAAAGGGCAATTGGGAAGAGGATACTATAATTAGGCTATTGCATCTATAGTTAGCACTCTAATCCAGCCAAGAATCTGTTAGAGAAGTAGATCATATCTACCTTAATTTAATCAAGCAACTATTGAAAATCTATATGGTTGATTATGTTACACAGATGGATACACTTAGCTTTGAAAAGCGAAAGCCAAGCCGAAAGCGATGAATGTAGTTTATGAGCTCAAAATTTGGATAAATATTATTGTCTGATTTTGATTGTTAAATTCACCAGCTTATTAGGCAGACAGATTTCATTCTTCCAGACAAAGATTACATTCTTCCAAACAATGCCTACTGCCTATTGCCTCGGCAAGAAAATGGAGAACAGCCGCAAGTGTGAAATCGAGCTTTTTGAAAAAGGACTGTTTGGATAAATATTATTGTCTGATCACCTGGAATGTTTTGTAGCTTTCTCGATGCTAAAAAGGACTATGGACCATTTTCCTGACAAAAAAAGTTATGTACATTGGGACTACGTGATATGTCACTCTCAACAATCTTCTATCATAAATATATATATTTATATTTATGTGCATTATCTTATGTTATTTCTTGAAATATATATTTAAGTATTAGTGAATATAATAATACTGTTGAATAAAATATTGATATCAATCGATATTTTAAGGTTCACTTGAACCCATTTTATATATGCCAAAGTCAGTAGCATAATATGAGTTGTACATATACATAGTAGTGTGTATATATATAGTATTTTCAAAATATTATTGTTAAAATGTTTAGTTCGATAAATTAAGGGATCTACGTATCTAATTAGACGGAATCTAAAATCTTTGATATTGTTGGATTGTATTAGTTTTCTGGGCATGCGTGCATAGTGAATCATTGTGACAATATTATAAATAATCTCATGATCAAATTGAAATTTGAAAACAGACTCGAGATTTTGATTCAAATGAAAGAAAAATTTCCTTGCTTATATTGTAGTAAAATATTGGATTCATTGTTATATTTTCTTTTTCTTTTTAACATTAAAGAAATAGCAACAAGCTTGAAACAAAAATGTTGCTTTGAATGGTTAGTTGACATTAAAATCAGAATTAAAAGTTGAGAGATTTGGGTTGCTTTGCTGGATTTTTACAAGGGAAAGTTGCAAAAGAAGAAAAAATTTGATGGACCAATTTCAAACTTTGCTACAGAGAGTCGCACTTCCTCGCAGATTTCACACTTTAGAGTCCACAACTACTCTTTAGATCAACTTTGACAAGTTCAGTTTGAACTTGATTTTCAATAAATTGAAAGAAGAAATAACTATTCATCGACTTAAAAATTCATTTTTGGTACTATTATGCTTTTATTTTTTTAGATATTATAAAATTATATTTTGATAATAGAGTTTTTTTTTCCCTTTTAATTTGAACAAGGGAATTATTCTCAATTTAATTTGAATATTCCGTTGCCTTAAATTCACCTTCAATTCAAAATTAAAATTAATATAATTAAAATTATTTCGCTGCCCACGTCGCTCTTATTAGAATCACATATTCGTAAAGCTGAATTGGATGAATATTTCAATAATAGAGTTGGATTCTTAGAATTGACAAATCAAATTTAGTTGTTGCCAGTTAGCACGAGTACATGGATTCCTGTGGCATTTGTTGAATTATATATGATATGTACTATATGGTCCTTCAGTGTTAAGTCTGACGTTCATCAATTCCCATTCATTCCCAATAATTATAGCTTTCTATTCTGGCACTACTAATAGTGATCTGGCTATATCATTTATACTCGATGCTTCTTCCTTTATTAGTCAAATCTTGAATATTTTTAAATATTCTTTCATATTATATAAGTATTAATATAATTATACTTATACATATGTATAATTATACACAATTAGTAATAACTTGTAGAGATATATTGCTAGGAGAAAGGAGAGAATTATATCCATTATTATGTTAGAGTTTTACTCACTATAGTATGCAAAATACGTCTCCGAAGATCAAAAAAATATTACGTGAATGATTTTGAATGGAGCAAATTTTTTTTCCAGTAAATTTAGAAAATTTTAAAGATTTAACAATTGTAAATTTTTTTAAATATGTAAAAGAACACAATTTGCTTTCAACATGTCAAATCCATGATTGTTTACGTGTGAAACATTATTAATTCTATGTTCAATATATCATCCGATATTATTATTTTTATTTAATTTCAAGTATTTTGTTGAATATATATTTAAGGTGTGTATTTTCAAATCAATTTACATTCAAAACAACATAAATAATTTTTTAAAATATTTGAACATCTCATATATGTCATTAGAAAAGTAATTTCTAATAACAAATAAAAATAAACAGTAAATTTAGTAATTAATACTTAGATGTGTTAAAAAAACAAAAATCAACTCAAATCCATCATTATCAGAACATACCTCAAAAGTCATACGCTAAAACGAATAGGGTTGCGCCCACACCCAACCATATTCCTAAGAATTCAATTTCCCCCGGAAAATCATAAAATACACCTGAGAGTTGTCATGCTTCTAAATAGCTATTATAATCACCCATGCGCATGCACAAATGGTTATATATTTATTTATTTTTCTTTTTTTTTTCCATTTTTATTTCCTTTCCCGCCATTTAGATCTTTCCTTTGCCCCCCTAAATCTCTTGCCTTAAACCGCAGAGTCAAAGCAGAATCCCCTGCTTTTTCTTTCTTCCTCTCTTTCATAGTCATAGTCATAGTCATAGCAGCCCCTTCTTTTTCTTTTTCTCAAAGCCCTTTAGTTTTCACTCATACATTTCGGTTCATGAACTGATATCAACAAAATTGTTAAAATTTGCAGGAGTTTTCCATCTTTTAGAATTTCCTGAAGTGCCAATGGATTCAGCCAGGCCCTGCCTAGCTCCGAACAAAAGCAGCAGAATAGCCAAGACGTTCCAGAAAGTTATTCACCTCAAAACAGGCACGAAAAATCGCTCAACCCCTGGATTTTGCCTTCTCATTCCCCAAGAAAAACTCAGATGCTGCGAATCTCATGAGTTTGAGAAAGAAGATGCGGAAGAAGCTAAAGAGGAGTCCAAAACCCGGGCTGCCATGGAAGCCTTCATCGCCAAGCTTTTTGCCACGATTTCAGCAGTGAAAGCAGCTTATGCCGAGCTCCAAATGGCTCAGTTTCCTTACAACAGCGAGGCCATACAATCTGCAGATCAAGCTGTCGTCGATGAGTTGAAAGCACTTTCCGAGCTGAAATACAGCTTCTTGAAGAAGCAGATTGATTCTTCTCCACCCCATGTGACATTAATGCTTGCAGAAATCCAGGAGCAGCAGTCTCTGATGAAGACTTATGAGATCACGATGAAGAAAATGCAGGCTGAAATTGAAAACAAAGACTCCCAAATCTCTTCCCTTCAGCAGAAGTTGCAAGAAATTATGCAGAACAACAAGTCCCTGGAAAAGAAGCTGAATGCAAGCGGATCTTTCTCGATTCTTGACAATGTTAAATTCTCCTATGTGAATCCTAAAGATTTCATCCTGGTTTTGCACTATGTTCTGAGATCGGTCCGAAACTTTGTCAAGTTTATGATTCGGGAAATGGAGTCAGCTAGTTGGGACATTGAAGCTGCGGCGAATGCAATACAGCCTGATATCATTTTCAGCAAGAGGGATCATAAAGCTTTCGTCTTTGAATCATTTGTCTGCAGAGAAATTTTCAATGGCTTCAACGATCCAGGCTTTTCCATACAAAACATTAATGATCATTCTTTGCCTGGTGAAATCCATCAGCGTCGGGTTTTCTTCTTTGAGCAGTTCAAGAAGTTGAGGTCAGCGAGTGTGATTCATTTCCTCAAGCAAAATCCGAGTTCTTTATTTGGGAAGTTCTTGAAATCGAAGTACCTTCATTTGGTGCACCCCAAGATGGAATTCTCATTTTCCGGGAATCTGAACCAGAGAAAAATGGTGAATTCCGGGGAATACCCAGAAACTGAATTCTTTAAGGCGTTTGCTGAGATGGGGAGGAGAGTTTGGCTTTTACATTGTTTGGCATTTTCATTCGACCACGAAGTCGGCATATTTCAAGTGAAACAGAACTGCAAATTTTCTGAAGTGTACATGGAAAGCGTGACGGAAGACATTTTCACCGCCGCGGACGGTGGATTCCGGGTGGCGTTCACGGTGGTTCCGGGGTTTAAGGTTGGCCAGACGGTGGTCCAGAGCCAGGTATATTTATTTCCATCCAATTCTCCGGCTAAAAGCTAAGTTCAGTATATGAGTTTCTTTCACACGCGCCGCTTTAAATGCACCTTTCAAGTTGTGTGGGCTCACAATCTTGAAATGGGATCCTCTCCTCGCCTTCAAATTCAAAACCTGATAAGAAAAAAATTAAAAATTTAAACTAAATGATGGTGTTAGGAGGATCCCATTTCAAGAGGTACACATTGAACTCCCAAAAAGCAAGAGTAGGTGGTGGAAAGGCCGAGCCAGCGGCGGGACGTAGGGCGGCGCGTGTATGTATTTATATATGGTCTTATAATATGAAAAACAAAGTTGGGAGTCGAGGAACAGTAGCCGAGACAGCATTAAGGCACACTCTGGACCCACACGTGAAAGGAATCGGTAAATTCAGACAGAATATGAACAGGATTTTTTGGAGTGTCTTATTGTTTAATGATTATGGGTAGGCGCGAAGCGGGCTGGTGGAGAAAGGCAAAATAGGCGGTCAGATTGTGGGGACAACAGGCTTCTGGCTTTGTTCTTTGGCGTACAAAAGAAAGAGGATGTGGGGCCACTCGGGCAAAAATAAAGAGATGATGATATTTTGTAGTGCTCTGCTCTCCAATGTTATTGTTTTCTTTAATGTAAAACCGAAAGAAAAAAACAGATCAAAAAACCCTTACAAGTTGTATCTAATAATTAATAATTGTATGTGTATATAATTAGTTATATTATGTAGTGTACATGAGCAGGTCTACTTTTCTCTTTTGCTGCAGGGTAGTTATGCGTTTCGTTTGAAATGAAAATAGCGGTGAAGATTTAAATAAAAAAAGATAAATGACATTAAATAATTTAATAAACTGTTTAATGTAGAAGATTGACTTAATAATTAGGTGTAATTATAATTTATTTTAATTTTTTATGCATATTTGATTTGTAAGATTATGTAAATAAAAGATAGTTCTACCTCTATTTATTTCTCTTTCCTCCCCCAATCTATAAATGTCCAAACAAGTTAACTCTTTTCTTTCTTTTTCTTTTTCCACGAAATTAAGATTATAATTTACTTATATATATAATTATGATTAGTAATCAATATTTGCATGTGTAGATCATAGGAAAGGACTTGTTTAGGGTTCCGAAAGAGAAATATGCAGGAAATTTTAGTTCCCTTATTTCAGACAAAGTTAGAGTTGTAGCTGGGGATATTATATGTGAGAATTTGGGTGTGAAGGGTACTGATTTGTTCGAGGAGATGTGGAAAGAAGTTGACGTTGTGGTTAATTTAGATGCAATCACCAATTTTGATGAAAGGTAATAATATATATTAGTAAAAAGAAAATAAATTTTTTTATCGATCTTGTTTTATTTATTAAAAAAAGATTAATTTAAGATTTTGCATGCAAATAAGAATTTTTACTTGGGATAAATACTATTTCAACAATCGAACAACAAAAAAAGACAAAGGGTGGGGTGCGATCCTAGGGCGGAGATTGTAGTGACAACCAACGGCTGCAGGTAGTAGGAAAATTTTGGGTCGGTTGGCTGCTCTTATCCACTGTATCAAACAAGCTACTACCCAAGATTAATATGTTATTAGCAGCTATTACACTAAATCAAACACAGCCAGAAATTTTTCTTTTTTTCTTTTTACAATTTGAGATGATTATTAATTTTTTTAAAATAAATTATATAGGGGCTCGTCTTAATTTGAATTGAATACTTTCGGCCTTAAACTCACCCTCATGCAAAAAAAAAAAAAAGTTTATTTCTTGAGAGTTATAAATGGAATTTTTATGAATAAATAGTAGAGTTAATTTTTCAATCGAGTAAATGCATAGAAAAGATGCAATTATAGACTAGATTTCATGTCCCGTATATTCAATTTTTAAAATAATTCTCCAACTTACTTATTAATTAAGTTCCAAATAATTTTAGAATACTAGTTATTATTTGATTTCAAGTCAACTTTTACGGGTCTTGAATGATCAAATGGGATTCAAATTTTTATAGAATGATTTGGATTTAATCCAAAAAGAATAATAAAAGATTAAGGTCATAGGGTAGTCTAGATAAAAAAAATTTAACGTTCAAATCACACAAATAAAAAATAAAATAAAAAGAGTCAAAATCGTGCTTCAACAATACTTGAGAGGATGATACTGTGTCCATCACATCAGGGCTTAGGTTCAGGCTCAGGCTTCTATATAACAATTCTGGAATATTCCTAAATATACCACAATGAGTTGGGTCAATGTGGATTCTTGAAATGTTTGGACAAAAATTTTCAGTGGCTGGGGCATTCTTGTGATTTAAGCATTTTCCCTATGATTAATGATTTAAAAAAATAATTATATGTTAACAAAGTGATCATCAAATTTAAATCTGTAATTATTAGTAAGGCTAGATAAAGTATATCAACAGCCACTCAGTCGCATGATTAATAAAGTAAGAGAAACCTGCTCAATAATTGCAAAAGGTGGGCCAGTATTTTAAATGTATAAATTAGGGCTGCCAATAGGTCAGATTTGAATCGAATCATGCTAGATCAAAGTTTGAATTTGAAAATAATATGCTAAATTTAAATCCAATCCAAGATCCATCGGATTGTAGTTGGTATAATCATATCTGGATCCAAATAAAGTCGAATATTCGTTGGATATCCAAAAGAACTCAAATCTGAATATTTCAAAAATTATCCTATATTTATTATTTTTTTAAAAATTTAGTAAAGTCCAAATTCAAAACGTTCATCCTTAAAAAAAAAAATACACAATAAATTAATGAATAAATTTTCAAGTTTATTGATCATTTAAAAGCAATAATAGAATTTAACTCAATCACATTCATTTATCAAATCATTACATTTTAGGTTCAATTGCTAATAATAGTACTTATTTGATATTATAAATACATCATTATATATAATTCTTAATCACTTAACTATAAACTCGAAGTTCTATAAAAAAGAAACTCATTTTAATCAAATTGAGATTTGTATTGCATTCTTACTATATTATGTCATTCGGTTCTTACTCATTATTCTTCCCACATAATTTTGTTATAAAAATTAAAAAATAAGTGATACAATTATGATGTAAATAAGCTCAAAATTTAACAATTTATATAAAAAAACACATGATTTCATATATTGCACAACAGTTTATTACTTCTTTCATCCAAATATATACTTTGGCGTTATTATAGGATTATGTGTATATATATGTATAATACTATATATAATATTAAATATATTCAGATTCGGATTATTAATGGATTGGATTGAACCATATCCATATTTGCTCCATTTATTTCGAATTTTAAACTTTTTTAATTGAATCATATCCATTTTTTATTGGTTAATGATCCTAAATAATTGGATTAAATTTGAATCGTATTCGGATTAAAATCTGCTTCATTGACAGCCCTAGTATAAATCATACAAATGGGCCATATTTTTGCTATGGAGGCCCAATTTGGCAGTAGCAATTGGACCGATTTCTGCACCATATTGGACCTGCGTTGCTCGTATTACTTATCTGAAAATAATGTTCATTTTTTTTTCATGTTGATGATTAAAGAATAAATAGTATTTTTTAAAAATATTTTAAAAAAGAAATTTTTTGTTAAATAACATTAGATATGATAGTTAAATGAAAATAAGTTAAAAAGAAAAAATATTTTTCTAGGTTTGGTATTAATATAGTAATTGAAAGCTAATTCATTCGGCGCATTTACAATTTTAGATACTTAATTAATCAAATCTCCCTTATAAACTAGCATCTATAAAACTTTATTCATACGCATAATTAATTAGATAAATGTTCAAATAGTTGAAACTACATGAATGGAGGGAAAATTTTGTGCAGTTCATTTGTGTATATATCAACGTGGATTTTGAATATTAGACAAAAACATTATATTATTAAAAAGTGAAGTGCAGAAAATATTGTTTGTAATTTATTGATTTATAATGTAAATGAATACATATATATTAAATTGGATGGTATGACATAAATTATGTTAGAAACCTAGGAAAATTATGGAATCAGAAGATAAAAATCATTTTATTTACTTAATATTTAATAATTAATTTAACAAATAATACGTAATACCAGAAGAAATCGTCGCAAATCAAACATTCTTCATTAATTTTAGAGATCCATAGATAGAATTACAAGTAAAATGAAAGACCTTTATTCCACAAATAAAAGACATGCAAAATCTTATTATTACTATAATTATAATTCTACAAGCAAATAAATATGTCCCTGCTTATTTAAATACTAAGTCTAAAATTTATTTTTCCTTAAATTTGTTATTGGCTCGCAGCATTGAATTGAATCATGTATCAATGCTCAGTGAAACAAATCTTAAGGTTATTGAAACCGGGGACAATTTGCTTGGAGAATATATATATATATATATATATAACTCATTCAAGGAGATCCAACGGTTCCTGCAGGTAGAGCAGGTGCTGGTGGGGGAGGCGACAGCGGCGGTGGTGGAGGAGGCGACAGCGACGGTGGTGGTGGAGCAGATGCGGTTGGTGGCGGCGGTCCAACTGCTGGTGGTGGCGGCGGCGGTGCAATGGGTCCTAGACAGAAGATGATGTGCCCCAGAAATCTAATACAATGGCGTTTAGAATGAGCTTCCGTATTATCTTGTTCTTGAAACTCACGAGCCTCACTTTTGTGTGCAAAGACTGCAATGAAGATCACTATGAGCACAACATAAGCTGATCGAGAAGCCATTTTTAATGTATGGCGTATGTCTGAATTTACCAATGTAATTGTCTGTTTATATAGAGAATTTGAATGAGTGCATGCAAAGAGTTTTAGTCGTCCTAAATCATATAGTATATTAATTAATTACTTAATAGCCGTATCTCAATTCCAAGAATGACTTCTTGTAGTAAAACTGGCAATTTGCAAATTTTGTTGCCCAAATTAATAAATAAGTGGAGGCTACTTTCAAGGTCTGGTACAAGAATTCTATATTGTAAGCCCACCATTTTCTTTTTCTCTTTTTTATTTTTTAATAATATAATATTTCAGCATAAGTGTGTGAATGTAATATGTGACATATGTGCGTGGAGTTATATATAATTAATTTTTTCTGGCTTCAATTGATTTTCACGTAATGAAATTATCAACGCAGCCACATATAATATCATACATATATATATTTCATATAAATACTTCAATTAATGTTATTCTGAAATTTATTTTCTTATTTTTGTTGCAAGAAACTTGTTGATTATTCATTGTACAGCGGTGAACATAATTTCCCACCGCTAAGGTTGTCTAGCAAAACCAATATTCTGGCTTTGCAGTCCCTATTATGTGTGTATCAATTATTAATGAAGCACAAATAGTTGGGCATGCATATGCAGGCTATAGAATAAAACTATACCCACTACTATGCTCAAGTTGAGGAAGAAATAAACGCAAAGAAAACTATTCTGTAAGATATGTTGACTTTATATGATACATTTGAATATATTATTATATGTGAGATAATTAATTTAATATATATATATATATATATATTTAATTTTTGTAGGAAGTGCTGATCAATAATATGAAGATGATGTAGTATGAATTTAAAAATAATGGATAAAGAGTTCGGTTCAAGAGTTTTGATATAATTATATATCAAATTAAATTATTATATCAAATGCCATCTCATCTCTCAATTGCTAATTATATATATATATATATATATTACTAAAACATTCTCATTTTTGAATATATACTAGGATTTGTATTATACATATATATATATATTAAACACTAAAAAATATAATATTAGTGAGACAAAGTAAGTGACGAAATTTCTCACTAATAATATATGTTAAATGGAAGTAATTTTTACTTTGCCATAATGTGACTTAGTCGTGATAAGAACTAATTAATATTTTAAGTAATCGTTACTTATAATTAGCGATATGTGTATAATTTAATTTAATAACAATGGAAGTCTTGTTATATATGAGTAATTGTGAATAAACGCAACTTAAAAACTATTTGTGCCTGCCGCTATTAAATTTCTAAAAATTATTAAGATGACAGGCCAAAATTTTTTATTACTTATTATATATAAATTAGTGACAACTTTTGTATTAATGTTATCATTAGTTTGTCATTAATTTTTCTTTTTCGTATAGTGAAACTATTTTACTAAATATAATTGGTCAACAATTAATAAATCAACATTATTTATCCTTCCCTTTATCACATCATATGAAGTAAACACAACTAAAAGAAAAAATAAATAGTGAATTGTTTGCTTGTTTGTGTGCTAAACATTTTTAATGCATGTTAACGTTTTCTCTCCTCTCTGTGCGAGTAAATCTAAAGTTAGGCCCAGAGAAAATATTAGACTTAGTAGGTATGGGAAAAATTGAAAGAGAAGTAAATGTTACAAACTACTGATATGTGTTTCTAGGTTTGGTATTGATATAGTAATTGAATGAACTTTTAGGCACATTGTTACAATTGTATATGCTATACCGAAAAACTTAATCTGAGTCTCAGGCACGTTGAGTTCGGAAAGAATTTTTCATGGGCCGAATAGTCTTTTCCAACTTGTTTTAAGTGGTCCAAATAATTTTGAAATACAAAGTCATAATTGATTTGGGATTAGCTTATAGGTTGATCCTCCCACGACATATTTGTATATAGAATAATTGTCATCTAACTTGAAAAAAAGAGTTGAGGTTGTTGGATAACATTACAAGAAAAAAATAAATTGATTAAAAGTGACAATGCAAAAGTTGTTATTAATTATGCACATTAGGTGACAAAAAATTTAATTCTATCTCCTTAATGATTTTTGCAAACTAAATAATGCCAAGAGTAGTACGTATTTAAGTTGTCACCATAGACAATTATAGTGACACACTTATAGTAACAATGAATATCTTATCACAAATTATAGGGATAATTTTTAGTGTCATTAGGTTGTTAATATGGGGGTGTCACTAATTGTTAATGATGACAATTTAAAACATTAGTTTTTGTCACTAATGAGGTATGTTGTGATAAGATAAAAATTATTATCATCTAAAAATTATCATTAGTGACAAAATAAAAGTTATTGTCACTTAATACCTGTTATTAGTGATAATTGTTATTTTGTCACTTGCTATTTTATCATTAATATTATATTTTTTTGTAGTGTAATTTAAGAAAATCCTTTCAACGTTCAAAACAATATAAGTAAAAAAAAAGTGTTATTTTTAAATAGTGCTCGGGAGAATATATAAATATTATGTTTTTATCTTTTATTGGTTCAGAATATTGTTTAAAATATTTATAAAAAAAATAAAAACACGTACACATTATATCAGGTTTTGATGTCAACTTTGGTATACACAACTTGTGATTTATACAAAGAGTCCAAATTTTGAACGATGCCCTTAGTCCCTCATCATCAGTCACAGCGTGTGCTGGTGGCATTCTTGTCTTTTAAGTATTTTCCCCATAATCAATGGTTCCAAAATAGTACATGTTAGAAAGAGCGATTATATTACATATATATAATTTTTGTGGCAGTGTTTCGTATATGTGTGTATATATATATTGTGGACTGCATTAGGTGAGCCAAAGCTCCCTTAAGTATACATAAATTGAAGAAAATTTTTATCTTGTCCACTTTGAGAATATAATTTTAATTCATTGAATGTGTAAAATATGATAATTGTTATTATTGTATATAATTTAATGGCTCATAATTTAATTAGATACATATCTAAATGAATGCATGATGTGAATC
Organism: Jacaranda copaia; assembly: GCA_014898725.1. Lineage (NCBI taxonomy): Eukaryota > Viridiplantae > Streptophyta > Magnoliopsida > Lamiales > Bignoniaceae > Jacaranda > Jacaranda copaia. The sequence continues at coordinate 788,525 of JACGDI010005364.1, forward strand.
ATACGAAAAAAGCCCACAAAAAATTATGGAGAGTCTTCTAGAAAATTCAAACAATAAATATCAATTTACTTAATTAATATTTAATAATTTAACAAATAAAAAGCAATGCCAAAGAAATTGTTACAAGTCAAATATTCTTCATTTCCTTTAGCTAGCGAAAGATAGAAGCCAGTACAATGACTCATGACCACCTCATTCATTATATATGTAAGGTTATTGGAAACTGGAGACATGCATTGGCTTGCAGAATATATGATAATGATTCAAGGAAATTCAGTAATGGTTGCATGTTGGAGATGGAGCAGTTGCTGCAGGTGGAGGCGACAGCGGCGGTAGTCGCAGTTGACAGAAGGGATCGATACTTTTTCGACCTTTTGGACAGCGGTGCCTAAATGGAATAGCTTCGTTATAATATGGATCTTCAAGCTGATCATGAGCTTCACACTTATGTGTGAAAATCGCAATGAAGATCATCATGAATATTAATATAAAAGCTGATCGAAAACCCATTTTTAGGTGTGGTGTGTGAATATGCAAATTGATCGAATCGTCCCTTTATATAGAGGATTTGAATCCATGCATGCATACTTCAAAAAGTCATAGTCGACCTATATTATATAGTATATTAATTAATTTGTCGAAATTTACAATTTTTGTTGCCCAAATTAATTAATAGCTTAAGGGTGGCTACTTTACAAATTGCTTGTCCTAGCTAGGGCTAACACAAGAATTTGATATTGCTTGGTTTTAGCATATATAGCTAGGTTGTGTAAATGTAAACCTTTTTTGTGTCTGTGGTTTGGTCCAAAGAATATATATACATATATATATGAGATTTGATGTGTAGAGAAAAATTCATTATTGCAAATTGTTTAGAGGGTTTGGTATAGTATATAGTGACTGAAAGAATAATGCTTAGGCGTATTTGAAGTTTTAGATGCTAAACCGAAAAATCTTTTGCCAGTATTAATGTGTTTGTTTATTTTATACTAGCAAACTTTGCACACGATATTCGAGAGCATCAATAATTTTAGGTGTAATATATTTTTTTTGATGTAAATTATCATTTATACAGTATAAAATTACAAAAATGAGTGAACTGCACAACCATACTTAAATCATCTTAAACTCATTTTAGGCTATGTAATTATTGTTATCGACTTGGAATTAAAACAATAAAAATAAAGCAAAAGATTAAACAGACAAATAAAATAAACAAAAGAACTTAAATTTAATAAAATAATCCAATTTGAGAGGGCGCGAAAAATACACCTAAACATATTTGTAGGGAAGTTGGAGGAACAAATATAATCTGCAAAGAAAATAATATATTTCAATTTATTAAAAGAAAAAAAATAGAATTATTAGTAATATGGGATATTAATTTACTACCTTCACAATAATACCTTAGAAAATCCTAGCCATGGCTGAAAATACTTGGAAGTTATGGATAATGGGAGGGCCAATTAATGAGTGGGGAACAAAGTACTGGTAATGGGGAAATGGAGTAAATGAGAGTTATATACTTTTTTAAAATTGAAAAAGAATTATATATATAGATAGATGTAGCATTATTTTAGATAAAACAAATTTTGGTATAGCCACACAATAACTGTTACTTTGAGTGTGTAAAGAGGGTTTTTTTTAAATAGTATAATTCAATAAAAATATATTATCATTCTTTTAGGTTTAATTTTATCTATCTATACTGTATATACTATTTATCTATAGTAGTATTCATACAGCATGTGGTAATTACTTTGGTATGTTTTTAATGAGTAGAAAAAAATTAATCTTATTTTAAATAATAATGGTAAGTTAATTTTATTTTTCTTCTCTCCACCTTGACTGTTTTCTTCTCCATTTTTTTTTAATATTTTAACACTATTCATAACTTATAAAAAATGCTTGTTTATTCAATGTTCACATAAAAATATTATTTTTTTTGGTTTTCATCTGTCTATACTATTTATAAAATGCAGGATCCTTAAAAGACTAGTTTGATATATACAGTTTTTAATAAGTTATAAAATTATGACTATTTTAAATAATAATGAGAATATAATTTTATTTCTTCTTCTCTATATCTACTAACTTGACCATTTTTCTCTTTCTCTGCATCTCGACCTTTTCTCTTTCTTCTGTAATGTTGTTGTTGTAGGGGGGAACTACGGTTATACATCTCTTTCCATATTTATTGACTAGGGAAGGGGTGGGTAATATTAAATTTATCTCATGCATATCGAAGTAGTTGAGATTCTAGAATCAATTAGAAGCTTCTCCCTATCTTTCTGGTGGAATGTATAATATACTTTGTTGTAGCTAAACCATCATATTTAATGATGAATTTGATGTCCAGTGGTATCAGTCTCCTCTATTATGTGGGAGGTCTCGAGTTCGATCTTGAATGAGTTCTTTTATGCATTTAATTGTGTTGTTTATATTTCAATTTACTTGATTTGTTGAAAGAATAAAAAATTCATCATTTATAATGTTCTCTAAAAAAAATGACAAACCTGATTATATATTTTATCATATATAATTTAGCATAGGTATACGGATATAATAATATTATTGATTGTGTGTATTGATTAACTAAGGAAACAGGCTTAATTAATTGTGTAGTGTATATAGCTTGCGAAAAGCAGGCTATAGAATAAAATTAATAAATACTATTATATATGATGCTCAACTTGAGAAGAAGCAGTTAACACAAGAAAACAATTTCCTAAAAGAAAAATAAACAATCAATTTTTAGCTGTTCTGTGCCAAATATTATTACTGCATGTTAAGGTTGTCTCCAGCTCCTCTCTCTTTATGTGTAATAAAGAATATGTTAGACTTGATAGGTATGTCTAGGTTTGGTATTGATGCAGCAATTAAATGAATTCTTAGGTCTATTAATATTTGATTATTTTTGTGATTGTTACATGGGTTGTAATTAAGAAAATATCTACGTTGTGCACTTATGTACTAACCAGAATAAAGACATTAATTGATGTATACCCTTTTCTGTAAGTCATATGTAAATGCACAATTAATTAATAATGATTTTTCTGCAATATATGAAAGAAATTAGTATGTAAATTGTAAATGGAGGGTTGTGTGAGGATTTCTTTTTCTTTTCTTTTACTCCATATTAGTGTTATTAGATATTTTCTTAATAGTTGAATTTATTATTAAAAGTTAATTCCGGAAAGAATTAGTTGGGATTGTTCCGAACAAATGGTAGAGTCAATAGCATACATTCAGTTAACATAATAGATTCCATCCCATGATACTGTTCAATTTGAAATAGTGTTTTTAATTTTCTTATATGTGCATGTGGTTTTAATTGGCCATTAGACTTAGATTTCTAGTTAATCAATTGATCAATTAATAGAGTAATGTGGTTTTTATATTATAGGGTTTTGTATGTGTAAATAAAAAAAAAGAAAAATTTAAAATTTTAGTTTTTTTTTTTGGAGACGGTACACATAAGATGCACACAAAAATACCCATTTGGATCGAATACCAAACTTCTTACATGAAATGGGAGAATAGATGTCACTGTGCTACAAGCCGCTGGACAAATATCAAATGCTACTTAATTCATGACAATTTGAAAATCATTTATTGTGTGACTATTTATTTTATAAATAGCGCCAACGGTTCTACTTTCATACCTGTTGGATTTGAAACATAATGTAATCCTGCTAAACAACTATTAAATTAAACATCCATTCATAATTAGGAAAAGAAACTTCCCGAATTAATTAGAAGACGCGGGACTGCAAACTATGACAATACAAGCGGGCCATTTCATCCGTCATGGAGGCCCAATTTGGCAATAGCAGGGCCTGGGAAGTTAATAGTTTTTGTAACACAGGTCCTTCAATTGCGGCTTTCACTCATCAAAACAACGCTCTGTTTTAGTATCATTCACGGATGAATTCAGTGAGTACTTAGAAGGTATTTTGGTGTGTTTATAAATTTTTTAAAATATTTTACAAGATGTTATAAAGTATTTGGTAATTTTTTTAGAATAAATTTATAAGATTTTAAAATAAGATATTAGAATTTTATATCTTTTTTTAAAACATAAGCATATGTCTTAACAAACTTTTTTAGTTTTAACTATTTTAATTGCGAAAATGATAATTACTAATATCTTATAAACTCTAAGATTATATTTTATTCAAATACTTTAATAACTTATTTTTAAAAATAAGATTTAACATTTTATAAGTTTAAAAAATATTTTATAAATCATAGAAACTTATTAAATTTTTTAAATAAATTTAACCAAACGCCTTCTTCATCATATCTCCCTTAAAACAAAGCATCTACAAAACAAAATGTAGATGGGTACATCATCCAAATTGGGTGGTATGATATGGAGCAAGGAAAATTTCATACCATTCATTTGGATAGATATTAAAGTGAATCTTAAATAATTGGATGAAATTATAATAATATTATAAAATAAAATGTTGACATTATTATATATATATTTTAATAGTTCATAACACAATTTTGTACAAACATAATTGAATAGAATGACATGAACCCTGCCAAAAAAATTAGGGAAACTTATGGAAAGTCTTTGAACAAAAATCAAACAATAAAAATATAGATTTTTCATTATTCTACAAACAGAAACATTTGTCCCGCTTATTTAGGTACTAAGTCTAAAAATTTAGTTGTCCTTTCAATGACCTACAGCATTGAACTCATCTATGTGATCCTCAATGAAACAGGGTCATAAGGTTAGCAGAACTGGGAACATTGGCCTGGAGAACATAATTAACTCATTTAAGGAAATTCAGTAGTACTGGTAGACAGTGGCGGCGGTCCTGGCAGGTGGTGGCGGTGGCGTCAGCGTCGGCGACGGCGGAGCGGGTTTTGGAATACATATTTTAAAACCTAAAAATCGAAAACAATCTTGCACCTCAGGACTGCTTCCACATTGTTTGATTCTTCAAGCTGATGGCCCTCAATTCTGTACATGAAAATTGCAATGAAGATCTTCATAAATACGAACACAAAAACTGAACGAGAAGCCATTTTTAGTGTATGATTTTTGTCTAAATTTCCTAATGGAATGATCCGTTT
>JACGDI010005364.1:797933-828651 GCA_014898725.1 Jacaranda copaia
TTATAATTTTTGTCCCCTTCCCCCCAATTGCAATTCTGGATCCATCCCTATCAATAGGCGTCGTTGAAATAATATATCAATGTGATGGCCCTTCATATTTGTTTTTCTCACAATTTGAAGTATTTTTTGTTTTTTTACAATGATGCGATGCGGTTAAACTTTATACTTTTTTTTCACCAACCTTTATACTTTTGATCTTTGTTAACTTTTCATAATATTTCTTGTTGAAAACAAGAGGGAGCCCTCTCTATGTTTTGCAACCGCACGCAAGAAAAGATGCCCGAAACGAACGATAGCACTTGGTGGAGCCTTTATGTTGCTTTCGTCCAAGCAATACAATGTTGGCTGCCTTGGCAAATTCTGTGGTGGTTCGTATTTTACGTTCACTGATTGGGCAATAATTGAACTATTCATGATTGTCAATATCTGTTTGACAAGAAAACTGGGAAATAATTCATGAGAAGGATATCATGAATTATTAAGTGGATTCATAACGAATCTATTTTTCCTATGAAAAAAAATAAAAGAATCTATTAATTTTTCCTATTACTATTGATCCTATATATGTTCCACGATTGTAGAATCTGTACACTTTTAGTAAACTTGAAATTAAATTCACCCTAAATATATTCTCTTAATCGTGATTGAAGATGCATGGCTTCATTTTAAAATGTTAAGATGCCACTAAAGTGTGAAAGAAGATGCTCATATGTAAATATATATCTCAATTCACATAATTTTTTGTTTTTTTCAGATTACACATAATAGGAACACATTAGGGTTCGAATCATAACATCCTATATTATGTGAGACACTTATGTCATTAAACTATCGGCTGCTCAACCCAACTCACATAACTTTAAAGGCATGTTTTTAACTAATTCGTTATGTTATTCTTTTGATTTTTTTATTCTTAGGGTTAGTTTGGTTAGAATGATAAGGTGGAATATATTGTTTTTAATTATTCCACTTTATTTTTCATTTAATTAAAGTGACAATAAATACTCAAACTCGCATGAATATTAAAAGTCTGTATTTATATCTACAATTTTCATGATAAATTAATTTGCCATCCATATGGGTTTATTTATCATGTCAGCCAAATTGTATCACAATAATAAAAAATAACACATATTATCATATGATAAACAATCGCGAAATAATTTAAAAATTCAATCAACCTAGCTCTTATTGTTTTAAGTTTGAGAGGGTTTTTATTAGGGACTCCAGCAAGCCTATGATTTTAGATTTAAATTTCAATTTTTACTGCTTTCTGGAAAAAAAAAGAAAAAAAGAAAAAACCTCAAAAAAGCAACAAATAAATTGATAATCATGAGAGATGACATAGAAATCTATTCCATTCAAATTGCATGGAATCGGGTTCGTTGTAGTTAGATTAAAAAGCCTCCTGTCCGGCCCACGCCGCGGAAAAAGAGCAGCACAAGTTGATTTTTGCTCCTCATGACCACAGAATCAACAATGAGAGGATAAAGATTCACCAATAATATCACTTTCTTTATCCTCAGAAAGTTGAAGGTTAACTGACTTTGCCACAATCTGCCTACCCTGACACATGACTCATCGGACTTTCTATGACTCTTCTTATCTTTTTTATGTTTCTTATCTTACTATAGTTTCCGTCAATTGTCCTCCACTCTTTTCCAATAAAACTAGATACTAAGCTTGTTGGTTGCTTTAATTGATTATATTTGATAGATATATAATCACTTCTAATTTATTGTTTGTTTGTCTTAATATAGGGCCCTTGATAAGTCATTGGCCCTATATTAAGTTGGAATATGTATCAAAATGAGAGAGGTTTAATACATTTTTCTTAGGTTGGATAAAATTCAAAAAAGCCAAATTATCCGTAATTAGTATGTAAAAAGATTATTAAAATAGACAATAAAAGGTTATAATTGTAAAATCATATGTTTTGTTTTAATTTACTTTTTAGTTAATTTTACTAACCGAATATAAAATTATATTGCTCTATCTTGATAGATTTAAAATATATCTATTTGTTTATATATCATTTATAATCACATCATTCGAAACAAATTAACCCCAACTATGTATTGGCCAATTACTAAGGACACGTTTTGATTTGGGTTATTAGCCTTAATGTAGTCTTCTAATATCACATAATATATTGTTTGATAGACAAGATGAAATTGCTAGCCATCCCGCAATTAATCCAAAGTCCATCACAATTCACATAATTGTGTGCTATTCAAGTAGTAGGTTAAGAGGTGCGATTATGTAATCTCACCCTTTCCTTACAATTTTGCTTCCTTAATTGTTCCTTTTTAGCTTTTTCTTGTAAAGATCAATGGAAGGGATGAGGATTTTATTTAAGAGTAATTTTGTTATTTACCTAATTAATCCTATATGTCAAACATGCATTAGAGATTTAAGTAGATTTTAATGGCAACTAATTGTAAAGTCAATTATCAAAATTAAATATATTAATAAATTATTTAATCTCATCTTATCTGCGTTTATTCAAATCTTTACTATTGTGTATATTCTTGATCAAACATGCCCTAAGACTATAACTATATATTGGCCAATTTATTCTACTTGATTGAGCCCTAATCAGCAATAATTTTCGTCCCCTGATCCACCAAAAAAGAGAAAAGAAAAATTCAAAGCCAAAGTTTACACACTAAAAGAAGCAACCATCTCATGTCACCATATTAAGGGGTGGATTAATCCCTGAACCAATTTACATCACTCCTTACGTATTATAACTAATGTGGCCAAATTTGATTGAGACACAACATTTCACGTGTCAAGGAAAATTCTTAAAATTAGAATTAAAAATATATATTTTTATTGAACGAGATTAAAATTACTAGATATATGAGATAAATCCTATTAAATATCAACATATTTAATTTTCTACTTTAATTTGCTGAATGGCCTTTTGATTCAATGATATAAATCTTACACATAAAATATGATGTGTATTAATTTTTTTTTTTTTAAAAAAACTTAGTACTTTAGCCTAATCCATCACTCTAATACTTTTTGTTAAATAAACAAGTACCTCATTTAAAAATTCGAATTATTAGAGATGTAAGATTTTAAAGTTTGAATCCACTAAAATTGGAGAGAAATTCTTGAAGCATCGATCTTGCACCAATAGGGTTTAATCTCATTGGCTCGTGTGGCCCTCGATATGCACTAAATACTCCAAAAGTTAGTGTTAAGACCACACTTTGCCCAAAAGCAACCGACATTATAGAGATGGCAAACAAGGTCCAAAAAACGCGTTCTTTACCTTCTCATCCTCGGGTTTCCATTTTTCCTGCACTAAGAAAATGTATATATGGCAGCATAATATATATATATATATATATAGCTTAATATTTTGATTCAAAATTCGAAAAAAACCGATGCAAAACTGATGGTCACTAGTATGATGGCTCTTATGTTTAGTATTTTTGAGTTATTTTTTGATTGTTGGTGTGAATTTATCTTGTTATATTTATTAAATTAAATTTTTTAATTTTTTGAAACATTTGATCGAAGTTTACAAAAATTGCGATGCATACAAATTAAACAAACCAATAAAAATGATCGAGTTTCATGAGTCAATTTTCTTCCCACTAGAAATTTAATACATTGATACATGTAATTCGGACTATTGATTGAAAGATTTATTTATAGTCTAGCGGGACTAAAAGTTCACCTTTTTTCTTTAGTCCCAATAATATATAAAAGAATAAAACAAGATATTACAAATAAAACAAATAGAAAAATTGAAAAATAAAAGACCACCACCATTCCTATATTGCTATACGCTTCCATGTGTACAATTCTAACCTAGCTAGCATCTGATCTGAAGACCTCGGCCTCTCTGAACTGATCATGATCAACAAAAAGAATCCAAAAATTGAGAGAAAAACTAAGTACGGAGAGAGTGTAATAAGCTAGTGGCCGACTCCGGGGCTTGGAACGGAGCGGAGGATCCGGTCGATGGCGGCAAGGTGCCGGGCGATGAGCTTCTGGTCAATGGTGGCGGCGTGGCCTTTCTTGCTGGGGGTGGAAACCGGTACGTTGCCCTTAGGAAGCGCCGCTAGATACAATCTTTCTTCGGAAGATGAAACGTTGTTATGCTCCACTTTCATCAATAGTTTCCTTCCTTGTATGGGGGACACCATGGAAGAAAACATAATCAAGGAGACCAGAAATAGTAGACCTTTTAAACCCATTTTCTGACAACAAAGTTTTTGTCGAGAGAGAGAGAGAGGGGAGCTAGGAGGAATTAATGGGAAGTATTGGAGCTTGTATATATACACATGACAAGTAGTTTTTGATATTGTATAAAGGGGAATAGGAACGTGACGGCTAGAGAGAGAGAGGTCCTTGGGGATCAAGGTAGTTGGGCCAAGTCAAATTTGAAGTTTTCTTGGACATTTTAATAATATGGAAGGGACTTTGAAATTACAAGTAAAAATCAAATTGAATTCTCTGTTTCATTATCTATTTTATTTTTTATTTTAATATATTGTATATATATTGAGTGTATGTGAATTTTAATTAATTTTTTAATAAAAAATATTTAATACACATTATATATTTATAAAATTAAAATAAAGATGTCAAACTCAGTAAAAGTTGGTGGAAGTGAAAGCCAATAGGTATATTCATGAAAAATACGAAGTTGTGTAGAAAAAGGAGTCCAAAAAAGGTGCACGTAGGGGATGCAAAATTGCAAATGGTTGGGATGGTTGGCAATACAGATCAAGTAGTAATTTTGTTGAATGAACGCCGCGTGGAGGCTGAGTTAGGTGGGGAGTTAGCAGTGCGAGCTAAGCCCGCGGCCAATTTTTCCTTAGTGGCCTCGTGCATGCACCGTCAAACATTAGGACTGAGATTAATTTGTTTTGCGGTACTTGAGACACATGCGGTGTTTGAATTTCCAAAATTATATATTTTTTACCTTTGAAATGCCAAATACTACTGTATATCTCAATTTTAGTTGTTAGTAATGATGTTGAATTTTATTTCAAATTAAAAGAATTTAGAATTTTAAACTAATTTATAAGTTACTTTTCTTTTTAAAATAATATTTTATGAGGATAAAATTCTCCACGGTCTATCCTATCATCTTTCAAAGTTAGAATTTTTATATCTGACAATGTATTTGAACATCATTAGAGATCTGGTTCATGGGAGGGGAGTGATGTGGTTTGAGCATCATTAGAGGCACTGTTTGCTGAAGGGACAACAATGTATCTTTAACCTTTTAATTGAAGAGTTACACTAAAATTTTCTTTAATAAGTCGAAAGTTTTAAAATATTTTATTTTTTGGTCAGTTCACGTCTCTTAAGGAAAATACTTCACACCTTGTACAATTATATTATAACAAGGTAATGCTTTATAGAATTAGAAAATTTTAATATTTAAAAAGTGATAAATTTCCATACACCGACTGTAGAAAGATAACGGAATATTGGAATTTGAAACATTAGTGGAAAATTCTTTAATTCTTTAATATTGCAGCTTCACATTAATTCTTTAATAGTGGAAAATCAACCTTAGTTTGAGTGAAAGTGAAGAAGTGCTAGTGGCGGAACCTCAAACAAGCAACTCCCGGGCGGTTCCACACTCACCCTGTCATGGAAAATTGTCCCCTGGTAAAAGCAAAATGGAGCACTAAGAACCCATCAATAAATTGATTGGGCAAAATTTCTTGATGGGGAAATTAATTGACTCGAGATATTAATATGAACTTTTTGTTTGTTTTTTTTAACCTTATCGGCTGCTACATCAAAATAAACAAAGAGAAAAAGATCAAGATCGATAGTTTGCTCTCTGTCCAGCAAATCAATCTGAAAAAGTTAAGCAGAAAGCCCTTCCTTAGTTGCTGGTTGTTAGCACGTACATGTCCAAATGCTGCCCATTCGCATCTTCTCACCATGAAATTACAAATATTAATTAACCTTAACTCTGCTAACAGCTAATTCTTACGTGTGTATTAGTTCTGTTTGCCGGAAAACTGCGACAATTTCGATATATATGCTTGGATATATGGGCTGGAAATTTGTCACCAAGCATATGGTCTGCACGTATCATATATACTTTTCTATTTGTTGCTAGTAGTCTTGAAAATTGTTCACACTTTATTGAGTCATTAATCAATCGATAATTATTATTCTTTTCTTTTCTGAATTATCAATTAATTTAATGTCATTGTTCTTGCAATATGTATGAGATTTGTATTTTAATTAAACCCTGATGAAATTTTGGTATACATAAATGTATGTGTTGAAAAAAATAATTAATACGTAAGCTAACTATTTGATGCAATGAACAATTTCAAATTAAAAAATATCAACATGTTGACACTAAACCATACTAATTAAAAACAATTATCTAATTAATTAAACAAAAACTCATTAAAAAAAAATCAAAGAAGATGTCATGTTTGTTTCCATATGCATGCATTGACTTTTTCTTTCTTCTTATTTTTTTTTCTGTAATAAACTAGGAACCCTGTTGACCTTTGTAATCATGCCTAACATAGAATATGTAGGCATTAAGTGTAATAACGGCAAGCATGGTACTTCGAATCGAGTATTAAAGAGGTCAACTAATGGCAAGATGTTGTTTCCTAAATCTCATGTTTTAGAGGATTAATTTGTTATGATATTTTCTTAAAAAAAGTTGTCTTCTTAATCATTGGCTGATCATAGTTAAGCACCTAACTAACTCTACCTTAACAATCCTTGATTATGTAATAGAGCAAGTTGTACTTCTATTATAATTAATGTGCAGGGCATGGATAACATAAGATATTAGATGAAGACTTCTATTTTAAAATATTTTAAAATGCATCTTTTGAGTCATTCAATTTTTTAAGATAAACAACCTCACATCTCCGATTCATTGAACAAAACATGTATTCCATTATATGTTAAATGTTTATGATCTGATCACAAAATATACACAATTAACTTAATTATAAGACGATACGCAATATATGCAAACACACGCACGCACGCACGCACACACGCACGCACATAATTATTGAATGCCTACACAAATGATGGAGAAACCACTATTGAATTGTGTTGAGACGTTGTCGACATGAAAGGGTCTTAGAGTGGTGATGTTGCCGGGAAGAGTGTGTACAGTTGGTCCACTGGCCATTCTGCCTGTTCATGGATTAGGTGCCTGCCCTCGGACACTTTTTCTTTTGCCCAGGGGTCTACTTGATGGCAACATCGTAACTAGAATACACTACATGATGTATGTACGATGTGTGCGCCTATGTGGGGGTGCTTGGAGATTGCGGCCATGGATTGCTGAATTTTGAATTAAGGCACTTGATGGGTTTGCAAAATTTTGAGAGTACTTGAAAACATGAAAATTAAGTTTCGAAAATAAAATGCAACGTAACCAACTAGAAAATGCCTAACTAAACTCGTTTTTAATTGACCATCAAGTACCATCTATAAATATTTCAACCATCACATTTAACAAGTGCTCTACCCATATTTTCACTTTCCAAATAATATTTTACAAGAAAAGATATTTATAGATTTATAAACTAATATTATTAAAAAAATCCTTTGTGCATAACTATTTTTCACTCGAAGGGATTTGACCTTTTGAACTATAACAAATCCAAATATGGCCTAATCAACCCATTTTAATTGACACTTGAATCCTGGCAATGAGACAATTCATACGATACCATATTATCTGAGAAATGTGCCGATTGGCACAGATCGTAAATACTACAACTATTACATTTTACAAGTACTCAACTTATATCTTCATTTTTCACACAATATTTTCTCTTTTTGCCAACTTTTTATTTTTCCATTGACTGAGCATTGAATAGAGGAGTTTTTCATTGACTCTAATATCGAATGGCTGAAGAAAAATTCTTAAATTCGTGTCAAAATTTTATATACATCTAAAATAAAACCATATATTATGATATGTAAATATAAGATTAATTATACACATTAAATGGATGTTGACCTTGTTCCTCTTTTCGACTATTGCTTTATTTCTGTTGTCGGTTACTAAGATTTTGCTAGATTGCGGACTTGCAATACGAATTTTATCCCTTACTTTATATCATGAAAATCATTGGATGTAATAAGCTACCAAAAGTGGACAGAGAAATTTGATAATGTAGCATGCTCCATTTGCTTGATCGGATAAGCATTAATTCAAATCCCACGGACAAAACTTTGTAGTATAATGCATTGATTAGGACCTACGTCTGGCCCCAACCACAAAGGAGTTAGTGCAACCAGATTAGGACCAAACTGATGAATTGATGTGTGAAAGCTATATCGACTGGGTTGGACCTAAGTTTGCGTAGAAATTACTTCATAGAAAAGCATGGCCTAGTAATAAATGTACTAATTCCAATAGGACTCGTTGAGAGTTCATATCTTGTTACAAATTTTTTGAGTGATAACACCCCCCACCCCCCCCAAAAAAAAGAAAGAAAGAAAGAAAAAGAAACGACAAAAAAGAATTTAAAAAAATAAAGAGAAAAATTGGGCTGGAAACTTCATAGTTTCTTATTAGCCCGTCTGAAAGGCGGTCTGTAAGTGGGCTGAAAAACTTTCAGCGATGCACAAAGTTGGAAGGTGGTTATAATTAGGTCACCGAAAACACTTGGTAATTATCTCCAAGAAAGCACGTGATAATATAGCCAAGTAATTTTTAACGGTCACATTTGGGCTGGGAGCGTCTATAAATTAACAGGCCTCACATTTTGCAAGTGGGTTATCAGGGTTTGGGTCTCCGCAGAGGCCTTTGGGCCTTTCGTCCGGTTGTCCAACGGTAAACAGATATGCTCCTGTCTCTCTAAGTAAAATCGCATTCGATCTCATATTCCGGGAGATCGCCTTCGTTTATGGTCCAGCGATTTTAGTTGAAATTGGAGATTAGTGAAGTTCAGGGCATCGGAGAGGAGTTTCCAGGATTAATATGGCGTCTTTTCTTGCACCAGCAATGTTCTAGTATGTGGTGTGCATTATCTCCAGCGATTTCTAATATCATCTGCCGTGAAATATATCTTTCAATGTTAATTACTTGAAGGAAATAACATGGAGTGTCATTCCCCTTCTATTGTAACCAATCCTTCTTTTTCTTCGTTTTCTTGCTCAAGAGTTCTGAACTTTCAGGTATGGTGTAATCTTGAATCTTCTCAAGTGTCTTGTTCTTTATCTTCTTTTCATCTTTTGTTTCTTGGTTTTCTTTTTCTTTTTTTTTCTTTTTACGTTTTAAATACTATAAATTTGTGTAGATGTTGTATGTGAATGGCTGTGATCAGTTGTAGATACTTTGCTGACAGGTCCTTGAGTGTGTGTGGCATGTTGTAGTTGTTCCAGTTTAGATGTTTTATATTTTTTGACTAATGCATCTTCCGAAGACTTTTTGATTATTGATCATAATACTGAGAATGTTTGGCATTTCATTCGTGAATGTTAGTTTTCTGATAAGATTAATCCTCATCCTGCTGTTTTTAAAGTTCTTTCTACACAAACTTGTGCAATTTTATGGTGTGGACTGTTTGGGATTTTCATATGACGTGAATTATTGCTTATTTATGTGATCCTCAACGAATTACTGGATATGGGACATGCATTCAAGAGAAATTTTGCTTTGAATTTGTGAATAAATGCTTTTCTGCCCACAAATATTATTTCTTGAAGAGTTATTTGGAAGGAATACAATTTCAGTGTGATTACAGCGGAATAATGGTTCTGGTATTATTTTTGTTCTTCACATAACATAATGTTAAAAGAAAAAATCTATACCTTCAGCGCCAATTTACTTGATGTTGCAGGGTGTTCCATTTGTTGGCAGAAAATTACCCCAGATATCTCAATATCCCTTGGTATTGCAATCTCCCCTTCCAAATCCTTTTGTCCAGCGTAAATTTCAGCCATTCGTCCACCAGAAAAAATTACAATTCCATTATTTGAGAACCTATAGAGGCTTTGGTCTCTCAAAGGCTGAAAGGCAAGGTTGGGATGTAGGTAGATTTGTGAAAACATTGTATTTCTTTAACGGCCCTCCCTCTCCTGCCAAGGTTCAGCTTGCTTGATCCTTTCTTGATATTTTGTTGCTGAAGTTATCCATTATTTGATCTGACAAGTTCCATTTATATTTGAAGTTCTTTGAATTTCTGATTGAGAAACTCTCTGGTCCATCACCTAGCGAAGCACTAAAAGCAATGGACACTTCTGGTATAGTACTTGTGGCTGGAGCTACAGGTGGTGTTGGCAGAAGAGTGGTGGATCTATTACGCAAAAAAGGGTTAGCAGTTCGAGTGTTGGTACTACTATATCTTATGCATAAAAATTCTTATTTTTCTCTTGGATATGCAGATATATTAATTAGTTACAATAAATTCAAAGGTGGAAAAGAATTTCACAAATCTAAACATTTCCAAGCTTGGACTTTATCATCTGATTCCAATCTGAGACTAACATTGTTTCAGGTCAGAAATGAAGAGAAAGCAAGAAGAATGCTTGGTCCAGATGTTGACTTGGTGAGTTTTCTGGCTTCTATTTTTCTTACTGAGTGTTAGTTTTGACCATGATGTTAGTGTTCTTCATTTTTATGTCTACTTGAGATAGTTTTGGATGTATTTTATTTCTATACTCCCTATTGCTTAGTTGAACTTTCATGTGATGTCAAAAGGAAAACATTATTTGTCAAACTTTATTTGTTTTAGCCAATTCTTTTGAGAAACATGCTGATTTTAAGAGAACATGAGTTTGATTGATCCAAAAGGAAAGGGCATACTGTTTCCTCCCTCCCAATTTGGATGTCTCTATTTGCATAGACACAGAATTCTGAATGATGAAAAGTAGAAGTTTTGGGTTTGGTTTCATTTTTAACCTCAAATATGGTGTTTAGTAACATCATTACTCTATGTGAGCTTGGTTTCCTTTTCTAGGAAAATGACATTATTTGTGGACATCTCAAAGAAGAAATAGGTGTATTTAGATGTAGATTGGAAGAGAGTTTAGAGATCATGATCTCATCCGTTTCCTACGGTTATCTCTTGAAGATTTGTTGCTTACCCGCAAAATTCCTTACCTGAAAATATCTTGGAATGCTCTTAAAGTGGGATGCTCCTTTGCAAAGAGGTTTTTCTTTTAATTCACAGTATCTTGCTTTAAAATGGTGTGTGTGGTTCTCTTTTTGATTTAAGAAAAAAAAAAGTATCATCAATCTGATCATTGCTGAGCCCTTATTGCAGCTGATTATGGATGTGTAAAACCATTTCAAGTAATTGCTAAAACAGGTTTATTTATCCTTTAATGAACCTGGTTTGCAACATCGTTTTGAAATTTGATATGGTTGTGCAAGCAGGTAATGGGCTTAAATTCTGTTTTATCTTGTGATTGTCTTTTTCCACAGTGAAATGTCGTGTAGCAAGAAGTCACTTTTAAGGTGTCAGGATATTTGTATTGCAAAAATAACCCATTGGTATTTTGCTACTGTCACATTTCCTAAAACTTGTCAGATCGTTGGAGACATTACAAAGGCTAGCACATTAATACCTGGGTACTTTAAAGGAGTAAGGATGGTGATCAATGCTGTTTCAGTCATTGTTGGCCCAAAGGAAGGTGATACTCCAGATAGGGCCAAATATAGCCAGGTATGTGTAAGCTCATAATGGTTTGAGGGACATTCATAGCTTGTTTGCTTGTTCGTGAAGCTTTATGAGAATCAAGTGTTCTTTTGAAATTCTTTGTCTTTCCTTCTACTGCTAATGATTCCTATAGTGTTGAGTCTGTTGATCTTGGCTGGAAATCTAATCTCCAACCATATTGTGTTTCTGCAGGGAATCAAGTTCTTTGAGCCTGAGGTTGGTAATTAATTGCCCAAAAATCATCTCAAATTTGTTGGTTAATGAGGGAGCCAAACATCGCTTTATTCTTTTATAAGCTTTTTATGTTATTCATATGTCATTATCAATTAACTGTAGATGTTTATTTGATTTGTGAAAGCAGATTAAAGGTGACTCCCCCGAAATGGTGGAGTTCATCGGGATGAAAAATCTGATAAATGCTGTTAAGGAAACTGTAGGACTTCGTAGTGGAAAACTGGTGTTTGGATTTGAAGGTATGCTCTTGTATAGTTAAGCTGTCAAATTATAAGCATCCTTCCATTTTAGCAAGAATAATTTTACTTGACAATGGCATTCAGGTGAATTTCATGATCATCAAATTATTTGGTATAGATTTTGTTACGCTGTTCAGAAATAAAGCTGCTCAAAGAGTTAATAGCTGTATGTTTGATTATTGCATTAGGTTGTTAAGTACTTCAATTGATCTTGCTTCTTGTTCTCTCCAGTATCCTTGCACTTGTTTTAACCTCCTCTCCAAATTACAATTTTCCATTAACTGCACAGACAATTTATCTAGAGAACTTCCATGGGGTGCACTGGATGATGTTGTCATGGGAGGAGTGAGTGAAAGTACATTTCAGGTTGATCCTAATGGTAGTGAAAATGGTAGACCAACAGGAATCTTTAGAGGTTTGTTTCTCTCTCACATATGAAAAAAACATGAAAGCTTGGAGAGCCAGCACATACGTATCTATTAACATGGCTCATCTTTTGCTTTAATTAATCTATTAACATTTTCGCTTCAGGAGTTGTTTCCACTGCAAACAATGGGGGATTTACCAGTATCAGGACAAAGGTAACTTGTAATTTTATCCTTGTCTCCGATCCTGTCATGTTCCCCGATTACATGTGCCTTTTACATATGCCTTTCTAGTTACTTTTCTGTTTTATAAATGGGTTTTTGTTCCAATGTTAAGTTGTTGCTGTGAGTTTCTTTTTCTATCATAAATTCATTAGGCATGTCGCTGAAGTGGCTCATCTATTATGTGGTGAGTTCCAGTAAGTCCCACCCCCCCTCCCAAAAAAAAAAGAAGAAAAAGAAAAAAAACCCTTCTTTCTGTTTTCAATCTGATTTACCGGATACTTGAGAAGTATTTTTAGGTTTAATACTGAATACTTCATTACCGCTATATTGTCACTACTTTCTGCAATGCAAAGCTAAAGTCCCTCAAATGCTTATCTGGTAAGCTCAACCATAATCTTTTTCTCTTTTATAAGATGTCATACACATTTCATTATATACAAAGGAACAAGATGCTGAATCTAATGTAAATCATTGAAACAACTTAATGCAACTGATGATGGTAACATGTGGCTCCATTTAAGTTGTTTGTTCATTCACTTTGTGTTGTTTCACTTGAAACTTAATATTCACGTTTATTTCGATACACTATTGGCTAGTTGAATTTCCTCTTAAGAACTTGCTCCATCTGATACTGTCTCTAAACTGGACCCATGAGGGCTCAAAATTTTTTGATTTTCTCAGTTGTGTTTAACATTATAATATTTTGTTTACTGCTTAAGCTTTTGACATTTCAATCTAATCAGGGACATAAACCTATATTCTCTACAAAATGCAGCAATTATTTAAGTTGAGATTTTTGGGCTAAGAATTCTCTAAATTTTTTCTGCAGAACTTTTCTACACCAGAAGATCTATCTGCATATGATGGTCTTGATTTACGCTTTAAAGGTGATGGCCGTCGATATAAACTCATTGTTCGAACTAGCCGTGATTGGGACACAGTTGGATATACAGCAGGCTTTGACACTGTGAAGGACCAATGGCAATCGGTTAGCAATTTTATGTACTTTCCCTCAATTCCAGACTCGTGAATCCTAAAGAATCAATAATTACTCTCATGCTTCGTCTGAATCACTTCCAGGTTCGTGTGCCTTTCTCTTCTTTGAGGCCTGTATTTCGAGCACGAACTGTGTCTGATGCTCCACCATTTGATCCCAGTGAAATTATATCATTACAGGCATGCTTCCATGAGAATCTTCTGTAACCCTGTTCCCCTTTGATTTTCAAGTATGCATCTTTCTTCTTTACAGTACATTTATATACAATAATGTTTACAGCTCATGTTCAGCAAGTTTGAGTATGATGGGAAGTTAAACCCAACTTTTGTGGAAGGCCCTTTTCAGCTTCCAATTTCAACAATACGGGCTTACATGAAGGAACCAATCACTCCCAGGTTCATTCATAAAGCAATTTTTCATGTAATATTTTGCACCTGGGAAATTGACTTGCACTAATTTTCTGGTCTTTATTTCATTAACTTCATAATTTCTTAGGTTTGTGCATGTGAGCTCAGCCGGAGTCACTAGACCTGATAGGCCTGGACTTGATTTAAGCAAACAGCCTCCAGCTGTCCGCTTGAACAAGGAATTGGGATTCATTCTTACATTCAAGCTGAAGGTTCATCATTTCTGTTATTAGAAAAACTATTAATCAATACAAGTAATAAGCATGCATGTTTCTACATCCCAGATTGACTTTTGCTTGATGCATTGCAATGAATATAGGCACCTACCAGCTAAATTCAGAATGATGGAAATCTTTCCCAGTCACTCTTAAAGGAGTGAAGAGAGGTCATAGATATACTCTTGCATTATATATGGTGATGCTAGAATATGGAGAACTTGCAGAGCTAAAACTAGAATTATTGAAATGTTTCTCAGTCTCTTATTTGATTAAGATAAGTCATGGATGTATTAGTACAGCTAACTTTCTCATCCATATAAAAATATCATCCATTTGGTGATGCTTATCTGATTTAGTTGTTTATTGTAACTAAATTTATAGTCTTTTAAAGGTAAATTATATGACACAGGGAGAGGATCTGATCCGGGAAAGTGGGATTCCTTATACAATTGTCAGGCCCTGTGCATTAACTGAGGAGCCAGCTGGAGCTGATCTCATCTTTGACCAGGGAGACAATATAACAGTATGAGCATCTATTGGAAAATTGATAGCAATTTTTCTATGTTTTACAATGTGATGGATAACTTTTTGCTTATCTTTGATGTATAGGGAAAGATATCAAGGGAGGAGATTGCACGAATATGTATTGCTGCTCTAGAAAGCCCGTATGCATGTGACAAGACATTCGAGGTTGTAGTGTACTTATTTAATATTCATCACCATTGTCTCTAAAATTTGGTGCATTAGCTTTGAGCACAAAAAAGGAATTATAGCTTTGAACAAAATTTGGTGCATTTTGCTCTTAAGAAATTAATTCAGAGAGTATTTTTAGCAGGCTGAGGAATCATTTACTTACTTCTTGTGTTTTTTCATTTCTTCTTGAGTCAAACTAAAAAATGAAATTGTATTGTGTCTTAGTGAAAGGCTTCTTTCTCTCTTCTACAGGTTAAGAGCATCATTCCATTCAGCGAACCATATACAGTGGATCCAGAAAATCCTCCTCCAGAGAAAGACTACAATGTGAACTTTAAAACTCTGAAAGATGGGATTACAGGGAAAGAAAGCTTAGAACAAACTACGGTTCCTGTCTAAAACCAAGCATAGCGAGTTGGTAGAGTATTTTGTTTATTAACTTGCAGTTTCCCTGTTAAATACTTTGTTACAGGATCCTTCTTCATTTTCCTTTGGTAAGTGTTTGGTAATCTGCTATATACAGCTCTTAATTTACAAGTTGAAGACGTGGATGAAGATCATCGAGAAAGGATGAATCAGTTTTCTGAAGATATACTTCATCTTTAGATGTTATTAATGTAGTTATAAACATGAAGATAGAGACAGAGAAGAAGAGAAACATAGGCAAAGGTAAATTATTACGTCCTCTCAGTCGACTATATGTATTTCTTGATATACTCTGATTATTTGGATGTGTGTTCTTGAATCTCTGATTACTTGGGGGCGTGCATGCTGTATCTCTATAGTATAAAGGTCTGTTTGACTTCCAAGTACATCTATTTGCACCAAATTATTTTCAATTTTTTATCTCTTAGAAAGATTTCTATTGATTGTGTATTCATCATAAATGCATTTACTGATATTTGTCTATTTAAAAAAGTTGGTTGTTTTGAGAAAATAAATTACCAATTATTTCGCTCAATATATTTAGTTTTATTTATTCATTTTGTATTCTTTAGATGCTTCAAGGTTGTTTCTAATTTCTCTCATGTTTTTTGTTTTTGCATCTCTTTTATTTCATCCCTTAATATTAATGTAGGTACTTCTCTTTAATTTTTTAAAAACTTTGTCTTTATTTATTTTTTTTCTACTCAATAAATTTTAAAGTGATGGCTTTGGATTATTCCTTTTATTGCCTTGAGCAGACAAGTCAGGCGTTGGGTTATTCCAGCAACGTAGACTGATAAATTCTGAGAAAATTATAATAGGAACTAAAAATAGTTATTGCCGTAATGAAACTGTTTTTCTCGGTACGGGTACATTCTTGGTTGCGCAGGGTGATCAATAATAATTACTGAACATTCATTTAGTTGTTGAATGCGCCGAGGCTTCGTGGTCCTTTTTGCTGTGTGTTGGAGTGGACAATGTACCTTTGGTGGTGCACAAATAGTGTAGTGTCCGGATTCTTCATTGTGGCCATAATAATCACGGATGTGATATTGGTACATATGCCTTGGGCATTTTCTTGTTTTCGTCCTACTTTTTAAGGTATGAAAAATGTGTTTGAATGATATATTTGAAACATTAGGTAGGGTAATTATATGAATGAAAATTTATCAACTTTATATTTCCCATGCATGAAAATGCATGTTTTTGGAAAATATAAGTATGTTTTGGTTGATTTAGGATGATGAATGGATGTTTATATTTAGTTATATTATTTTGCATATAAAATTTGAGATTAAAGTTTATTTTTCAGATATGTCTACGTTATTTTTATCGTCTTCTTTATTTGAAGGGAAGATTCTTACTTTTGTTTAAATCGAACAAAACAAGGGAAGGTGTTTGTCCCTTTTTTTAGAGAAAAAAAGAAAGTAGGTTTTTGACCTTTTTTTTTTGGCCCAAAGAAAGACTCAAAGAGAGAAGGCTCCCCTATAATATATATTATGGATAA
The DNA here is from genome assembly GCA_014898725.1 of Jacaranda copaia. Taxonomy (NCBI): domain Eukaryota; kingdom Viridiplantae; phylum Streptophyta; class Magnoliopsida; order Lamiales; family Bignoniaceae; genus Jacaranda; species Jacaranda copaia. Next base: position 814,899 of record JACGDI010005364.1, read on the forward strand.
TAATAGAGGTCATAAGTAAATAATGTTTAATTTTAAAATAGTGAAAAATGAAAATACTTTATTTGAAAAGCCAAACAAACGCCCTCGAGGTTGGTCCATTGGACATTTTACCTAAGATATTACATTTAATTGTTTTTGCTTCAGTTCCTACTTGATTCCTTCGGCTTAATCCTTGTTCATTTCCTCAAATACGCCATTGATTTTTCCATGGTCCTTTTTAACAAATCAAAGGGAAAAAAGAGAAGAAGAACAAGAACATGAAAGAGAAAAATCCAGAGAGCACAGTTGGCTTGACGAAGACTGCATTAAATTCTTTCAAATGGATATTACAAATCATAACAATATCAGCATTTCAATTTATGACATTATCGATTTCCATCTCATATTCACAGTTGATTGAACTGTAAAAATCCAATTGGCCGATACGAAATTCACCTGTCAGAACACCAAAATTCCGCTCTAAAATGTGGTGTCTCATGTTGCTTACAAAACGTATATGCATATAATATAGGTGAAAATAAGTTCTGCTTGCACAGGTCGGGGCCGTCACTACCGAAGGACCCGTCGTTCTTTGTGTAGAAAAATGATCCCAAAAATTCCTGATTGATCCTGTCATGGATCTGTATCTCGATTTTTCAGATAAAAACGAAGTGCAGCTAAGAGTACAGAGACAAGATCTAAGCCCACAAACTTACATTTTCTGTAGTATAATATACGCAGCAAAGAATGTACAGTTCCAAAGCCATTTTTGGGTCTCAAATTGGGCTATATTCAGAACCTCTTCGGAGAACACAAGCATGCCTGCAGAATCAAAAAGCAAGCATTTTTCTCCATTTATCTTTCTCTGTGACCGTAGTTAAAAAAGAAAAGGTTTCATATTATACGTACATTAAAAGAAAGCCTGGATCTTCTTCTGCTGTGCGTTTCCAGTGCTGTTTTTAGCTTGGCAACCATGTCATGTTCGGTGGAAATCTGCCCTGGAGAGCTCAAAAACACGCTTCTGCGAACAGGAGGAGACCACAGCCCACTTTGTGAGTAATCAAAGTTGAATTCCGAGACATCGGAAAACTTGGAGAGCAGTCTTTCGGATACGGACTTGGACACCAATTGAATCCTCAATTGAGTTGTTGGGGATGAGATTTCAGAGACTGACATTTGGTTTGAGGGATTGAATGAATGAATGAATTGACCAAAACTCAAAAAAGAGCTGAATAAGATGATAAAATAAATTTGTGGATGATACAGTAGAGGAACTAAAAGGGAGTGTGAACATTGGTGGGGTATTTGTGAAAAAGACAACACAGGGTATGTTGGTCCTGAGAGAATACATATATAAGCGAGCGTGATGTGGTAGTTCTCCGCTGTTGGTGCAGTAGTTTAACAGTTAATATAATGCTCATAGATTGATTATATCGATCGCATGTTTGAGTTTCATAAGAATAGTTGAGAAATCATATAGTTCTTATTTCTGCAAATGAATTAGTTGCAATATCATGTCTCATAAAAATAATTTAAGAGTATATAACTCTTATTCTTGCAAACAAATCGTTAACACGGTCAAGTTTCAATCAAATAGATGGTAAATTATATAACTCTCCTCCCTTCGAGTAAACAAATCATATATTTGAATCTTGTCGAGATAGTTGGAGAATCATTCCCAATTCTCTGTAAAAGAAACTTACAATATGAATAAATCATTGAAGGCAACGTAGTAGTTTGAGTAGAAATCCTCAATGCAATGACTATTAAAAGAAATTCAATATTTAGAAAAATCAAAGTGAATATAAATTTATTAAAAATGAAGAAGAAAATTGAAAAGGTATCTGTAACGAGTTGAAAAAGAGTAGTAAACTTGATGACTGTGCTGCGTTTGTAAAGATGAGTGGCATGATAAAGAGGCGTATGGGTGTACGCAATTATAGAGTTGGACATGGGCTGCATGATTGACTGTAAACCATCATCTGGTGCTTTTTCATGTCTTGAATTGGGGAGGTACATGTGCTATGCTCAGGTAGACTTGAGTTCTTGTCTCTTAAAGGTTGATATCTTAACTTGGTTTGAGACTCTTGGTGTTATTGCCATAAGCCCATAGCTATCTAGTTCTGAGTTTCCATTTGGGCGGGGGGAAGAAACAGGAAAGAAATAGAGAAAATGTTTTACTAAATCTATGTAAAATATTTTATAAATCTTTAATTTTTTACAAAAGGTTTTTGAAATTGATAAAATATAATTTTAAAATTTATATAATAATAATTGATGATGACACATAATATTCACATGGTAGCTGTAAAACTACCCACTTCATCTATTAATAACATAATGGATAGTTATACCTGGAATGAACAGTGTAGTAGGTAGTTATACTTAGAACGAACAGCATAGTGAGGATAGTGGGTTGTTCGCCAATCAAATAAGAATTTTAAATGAGTATAATTTTCAGCAAAATTATTCTTTTATTTACATTTTTATCAATGCTCATATTTTATTTTTGCATCAATTTGAGCCGTCTCTGTAATCATTGAGGTGAGACGTTAGAAATGCAAATCTTTGCATGATTACAAGGATAAGAAAAGTCAAGTTTCATATGCTGGCAAGTAGGAGGTTTGGTTTTTTGTTAATGAAGCATTTGGATTGGAATCAATACTTGATGACATCTCTTTCCCAGGCATGAAGATGTGATCACTATATTTCTTGGATATGCTATTCTCCATTGCCAAACTGCAATGGAGTTTGTTTGTGGGGTTCGGCCAGTTTTCTTGTTGTGTTTCTTTATTGTGATGCTCAACAATGGTGTCATCGAAGCGTTGCATAAGATTTTTTAAAATCTGCAAGTTGTGCCTCTTGTTAAGGTGAGGGAAGTGATACAAATATCATTTTCACTATTTATAATTAATAGTGTGACTCTCTATCTAGGGTGGTCCTTAAGTTAAGGTGCCATCAGTTCAAATTTAAAATATATAACTCAAAATAAAGTCAAAATCCATCTAAACACAAAAGATAGCCGCTTAACACAATACCCAAAATATCATATCATGAAGTACCACATGTACATACCATAGGTCTTTAGATTCAAACTTAAACATTACATAACATCTATAAGTCTTAACATAATGATTACGTGAAAACTATATGTACATACTTAACACCTAATCTATTACAAAATAAATTCTTCCATAGGCCGACCTCAAGTCCTCGGTCCTCATTCAATCCTGTCCAGGAAGAGAATGAAGAAAAACAAAAAGGGTAAGTCTGAAAGACTTAGTGGGGGAGGGGGAATATGACAAACAAACAAGAAGAAACTGCAAGAGGGACAGTAATTCAATTGTCCAAGTCATGTTCTTCCATATTTTTCAAGATACAAAATTTGGTAAAAGTAACAAGAAAAGTACAAGTTAATGGGTATTAACCCCAATTCCAACTATTTACCCAAAATTTTCTTATCGAAACTCAATTACCACAAATAAATACCACACATACAACCACCACAAGGAGATGAAAATTCTGTCTTAGGGATGCCGCCAGAGTTGCTCACCATCACCACCGTTAGACGCATCTCAACACAACCAATCAAATGCCCTAGTCAAGTTTTCAATCCCCCATTGATTTGCTTGCCAATTAGAGCTCTAATTGCACAACACCACCACTTTGCCATCACCCATTTTGCTTAATTCCACCGTCATCGGTGGATGAAATTGGAAATTGAGGTTACCAAAATGTTTCTTGAGTTGAAAGCTACAAAACCCACTACTTAACTTAAGCTACTGCAATTGGTCGACTTTCAGTCTCAAATTCTCGATGAACCGCCAACCAAAATGGAATGCATGTGGTACTAATGTGTTCCTATGACGAGGGGAAGCTTTTGGTTGGATTGGTTTCTAGGTTTTGGCTATCGCTAGAGAGGGGGGAGAGGGGCGTGCGGGTGGAAATGAAGAGAGTTTTTTTTTTTTTTTTTGGAGGGTGGTTATTGTATTTAAAGGGAAGTTCCCAAAAATTTAGATTGACCACCAAAACTTATCTCAACTTTTCAATTAGACCCCTCAAAAGTTCAATCAACTTTAAATTTAACCCTCAACTTATTAGTGCCTCAAATTGATCTGGTTGACCAAGAATAATTTCACTTTTGGCCCCTCAAAACTTTCAAATGTATCACAATTAATTCTTTTCCCATTTACATTTCGACTTCCAAACTTTAATAATAATAATAATAATATTTAAGATTTAAATTTTCACCAATTAAATTTTTAGGGATATTACAAATATGATTGTTATTATTTCATAATTAATATGATTGTTACTAAGGAATTTCATTAATATTTTAGAAATAAGTTTGAAATTTTTATTTTTCTGAAAGAACTTATAAAATGTTAAAATATTATTATTGGAGCTTAAAATTCTCTCATACTGAAATACCTTATAGTATCTTATAACTTGTCATGTGTTTTAAGAAATTTATAAATTCATCCTAACACCTTACTTATATTAATTAATCTAAAATAACATTTTGTATTTCTTGTTCAGTGAATGGTAGCCATTCTGTAGTCATAATATTGTTAAACTTTTTGGGGGGATAATAGTCACCACAATAGCACAATTGTACAAGTAAATCATTACAGAACTAGAATGGAACACGGTTTGTAAATGGGCCATCATCATCTAGCATCACAACTCTGGCCCAAAATCCAAATAAACGGGCCAAATGTGGGCCTCAACGGCCCAACTCATGCTGTCCGGGCCAAGTAAATCAAAAGAAAACCCAGCTACTTTTTTTCTCCTCGTTGTCCTCCCAAAACAGCCTGGTTGACACTTTGACCGCAGTCTATTCCATTGCCCGCTCAACCACTGGGTCAAAAAGAAAACGCACAGAAAAAAAAAGAGCTCAAAAAATAAAAGAAACCAAAGAACTTTTACGGTCACAGTAGTAAAATAGAAATACCCCAAGATCTTCTTGTGAATTCCCTCCCCACTTTTCTTTTTCAGGAGAGGGCTTCATAAGCTGGATCCTCATTCCTTGTAAGAAGTCGAATCGGTAGATATTAATGGCGGGTTACAGAGCGGAAGATGACTATGACTACCTTTTCAAGGTGGTTTTGATAGGGGATTCTGGAGTGGGCAAGTCCAATTTGCTTTCAAGATTCACCAGGAATGAGTTCAGCCTTGAGTCCAAATCAACTATTGGTGTTGAGTTTGCCACCAGAAGCTTGACTGTTGATGGTAAAGTCATCAAAGCTCAAATTTGGGACACTGCTGGCCAAGAAAGGTGGCATTTTGCATAGTTTCTTTTTCCTAATTCTCTGATCTGTTGTTTTCCTTTGCTTTACTATTTGATTAAGTTGATGAGCTACCTCTGTCTGTTGTAACGAAATGGATCTTACTATTGGTTTTGTATTTGTTCAAGAATTGCTAAATCCTAATCTGGGTTTTGTGTATAAGGTGTGAATTTATTGTCTTGACGAGAAATTTGTGAAGTATAGTGGTTATGGAATCTTCTTCTTGTAGATTCTCAAAGTATGAAGAGGGCTAAGGAATGACAAGGATAGATCTGAAGAGTATTGGGTTTGGTAATGAGCTTTTAGTTTTGGCGTAGAAGGGGTTGTTGATCTGAGGTTATATGATGGGACATACTGTTTAAAGTTCATTTGAGAGGCTGATTCTTTAATGCCCTCTTAATCATCTGGTCAAAGGCATATTAAATCTTAGTTTGCCTTATGGGTTTAGTATATTTTGGTTTTCTGCTATACTCTAGAGCAACCCCCTTTGTTATCTGGCGTGATTGGTGTCATAAACAACATCTTGTCTTGACATTATAAGAGTGGGCGTCAAAGTGAATCTTTGATGGATCTAAGGATCTTCTGAAACTCCGTTTTGGTATTGCTATGACCCATAAATTGCAGTATTGTACAGCTATTGCATTTTTTCAGTAATCATACTTAAAATTGCCTACTGCATAAGATGTAGCAGGTTATTGATCTGAATGACATGTGAAGCTTTTGGTGGTTGGCTGATTGGATGATCAAGGTTCTCTGAGAGAATTATTGGTGGTGTAACTATTTTGCTTCTCTGACTCCCACAAAGAATAAGATAGTTTGAGTTGCTTGCGACCTGTAAAAGTTTGCCTAATTGTGAGCATGGTACACTTTAGATACTTTTTACATGTTGGAGCCTGGAGGGTAGAAATCCATAATCACTCTGGAGCATAGAACTTCATAATCACTCTTGAGGAAGTGTATGCTTTGTTAAAGTATTAGGCTTCTTGTGTCCTTTTTATCCAAGTGGTTGTTTTAGTTTTGTTTTTAACATGGTTTTTGGCATTTTATAAGCCGAAATCCCATGTAAATGTCAGACATGCAATTGTCAAATTTTAGCATGTCACCTCTAACACCAGAGAGCTTATCACATTTGATGGTTGGAAACCTTTAAGATGTCTTCACCTAGAAGCAATATAAGATAAAACATTCTCCCCCTCATACATATATATGTGTGTGTATATATCTGTGTGTGATTGTATACTTATGTATGTATATTCTTGTGTACAAAGAAAAGAGTTGATCTAAGATCTTTAACGTTTTAAGATTACTTGCAGCAATTGTCTTGCTTTGAATTTGTAATTATTACTGGAGCAGTCTTAGTGGATGGCAAATCACATCTATTAAGTTACAATATTAATCCAGTAGGATTAACACATAAAAACTTGGACAAGCTTTTTGAAATGATGCTCTTTACGAACATTTTAAAAACAAAATGCATTGAAATAACAATGGAGCAATGAAGTATGTAGGGCTAAGAAACTTACATTTGTTTGTAAGTATGAATTGAGAGTATCAGACCTCTGTTATATGGATGAAGAAGATGAGTTGGAGATGAACGAGAATTAGCCGTTACCATCTTTTGATTTTTGTTATTATCTTTCCTATTGTAGGCACTAAATTAGACAAAGAACATATTTAACTTATGTTATTTCAAATACTCCTATATTTTATTGTGTAAGACATTTTATGATATATTCCCTTCCACCGGTTTATCTTATAAACATTCTGCATATAAAGAAATTTAGACCAGCTGTTTTCTTTATATCCTTGCTCGCTTCCTTTTCTTCACTCAACAGCTTTCTTTCCCTTATGGTCTCTAGGTACCGTGCCATTACCAGTGCATACTATCGCGGTGCTGTTGGTGCTTTGCTCGTCTATGATGTCACTAGGCACTCCACATTTGAAAACGTCGAAAGGTGGTTGAGGGAGTTGAGGGATCATACTGATCCCAACATTGTCGTCATGCTTATTGGCAACAAATCCGACCTTCGACATCTGGTGGCAGTCTCAACCGAGGACGGGACTTCATTTGCAGAGAGGGAGTCGCTTTACTTCATGGAAACTTCTGCACTCGATGCTACTAACGTGGAAAATGCATTCACAGAGGTTCTTACACAGATTTATCGTATCGTTAGCAAGAAGACCATGGAGACAGGTGATGATGGAGGTGCAGCAAATGTCCCTTCCAAGGGTGAGAAAATTGATGTGACTAAAGATGTATCAGCTATGAAGAAAGGTGGCTGCTGCTCCTCGTAGGTTTTAAGAAAAGGGGGCTTTACCCACATGGAAATGATGCAGCTTATTTGCTTTGCTGCATCTGTATTCAAGATTTGTATCAGGCTGATGCATCTCAGATGTTTTGGCGACAAAGAAAGAGGGAGACTTAATTATTATTAACATGTTTTACTTTCCATTGCTTTCTTGTTAGATTGAATGCCAGTTATGTCCAGGAAACGAGGTTTCTACTCAAAATACCTTAATCCTTTGTAATTGCTTCATTTCAATTTTTTGTTATCCTATACATTATTTTCTTCTATAGCTTCATCTAATATTTTGTAGATAGCTGAAATTGATCAAATTTTGTGTCTTTCACTCTTGAACTTTTTCATGAGATTATTATTGATTCAGACATCAAATAGTTTTCGTCCAAAAAGATCCCAGTGGCCTTGTGATGTATTTTTGGCAGGCATTATTGAGAAATAAGGCTTTTTTTTTTAATGGGAGAATTTGCTCCACGCAGTACGTAAGAAGAAAGATGGTACACTTTCTTGCACTTTAATTTAGGGATTATAATGATGTTTGATGTTGTTCCTCATCGAGAACGGGCATCAGTCTTGAATACAACTCTCCCCCGCATCTTTCTATGTCAAGGAATCAAACGGCATGTGACTTGAATTTAGAATTTATTTTCTTCATCCTTTTTTAATACATCTTTTCAAGATAAAACATACCATCAATATCTCGATGTAGCTGAATTTTTATATATAGCACTAAATTTGATTATTAATACTTAAGATTAATTTTTGTATTTGACAATAAATTTATTCATCATCCTTAAAAATTTAATTTTTATCAGTATTTTTTGGCACACTTGATGGTGTGCTAAAATTTACACTTCTTGTAATTTTTTTAAGTGGAGTTAATTTTATCAATTCATCTCAAACACATACTAGTAAAATTTTAACTTCCTTTTGGTATGATTTTGAATGACTATCCTATACTGTTGTTATTATATTCTAATCTCTCTCTCTCTCTCTTTCTATATATATATATTATTTACACACGCATGTACATTAAGAATTCATTATAGTTTGAACTTCAAATATGTTAGAGCGATGCCACTGTATCAATTGATTACTCAACAATCTCTATAACTACAACTTACCGATAAAATAACTTATGTTTTTCAATCTATTATTTTATATTATCTTAATTTTTTTAGTTCTTATCACAAAAATTCGAAAAAGCAGATTAAGAATATTAAAAATAATATATAAAAAAGTAAGTAAACACTTATTTTATACTACAAAAATTTTAGTATACATATTGACTCTGTTAAAATTACTACTATTATATAAATTTTAAACAATGAATTTGATTATCATCATCTACAATTTAATTTTTTTATTTAACAATAAATTTAATTATCGTGATCCAAGTTATTAAGGTTGGATCAAAAGCAGAGCCAGGGAAATTCCAGATCGTGATTGATCTACATCGGACATTTCTCAACTCAACCTATACCAAAATAAATATATATGCCTACTCCCCTCCTTTTCTAATGAGTAATGCCCCTTTTCTTACTGCCCACAGCATCGAAACTAAACTAATTGAACAAGAAGATGAACAATGATTGGATGGTTTTCCAGATCTGCTGCGATTACTTTAATCCTTTCTTAATTCGAAAGGAAGCAATCTCTCCATATATTTATGCGCCCAATGCTACAACGGCTAAGATAGAGGAGGATTAATTAGAGTTGTTCAAACGACTTTCTTACAAGTCGTTTGCTTTCATTTCCATGCCCCATTTTCATATTCATTTAAAAATAAAAAGTAAAAACAAACATTTTTTCATAATTATTTTCAAAAAAAGTGCATTTTTTTTCTTTCTAAAAACTCTTTTTAAACCTACCATATTATCCTACCATCACATCAATTAAATTCAAATTTAATTTGATATAAAATACCCACTATCATTTTAAAATTAATAAAATATATATATATATTAAAAAAATAAATATTTTTAAACATAAAAATATATAAATTAACCTACTTTTCAACCTTATAACCTATTCTAATTATTACTTTTCAATATTTTATCTAAATATATTTTAATTTTTATTTTCACTTTATAACTAACTTTTTAATTTTTAAAAATACACAAAACTAAAAATGTGTCTGGAAATAAAATCAATCGGGTTGTGATGATGTAAATGGCGTTATCAAGGAATCGCATCCGACGCGATGACATGCACGTATAACATGTGGGGACTCATCTCATGAAAAAGGAGGCCATTAAGACAGCGCTAGGGCACACTCTTCCAACTCACAATCATCATGCAATAAAAAATTAATGAATAAACCTCAATTTGGAGATTAATTAATGATTGAAAGGCCAACTGTGATCCATTAATAAGGCATCCCCATTACCTACTACGGGTGTTTAAGTATTTATTAAGATATACTGGCAGTTGATTGTTGAGTGAAAAGGCAGTGATTCTTAACGTGGATTTTGATACTGTACACATACAAATTGGTTCCTATTTAAGCTTTGCTATTAACAATATTTCAGGGGAGAATTGAGAATGGATCCAAACAATCATCGTGTGAAAGTCAAAATTGTCGTTAAGTTTTTGACTTTTGGGCTTAGGTGAGCTAGCAAGCTTTCTTGCTCATCATGAAGATTGGGGGGAGGGGGTTAAAAAGTTAATAATTTGGATAAGTGTGTAAGTTTTTCAAAAATATTTTATAAAATATTTGAAAATTTATAAAATATTATATAATATTTGATCAAATATTTTTGAAAAGATTATAAGCCTTTATAACAAGGCATTGTTGATAAGAGAGAAATTGAGCTAGTCTCGAAAAGTCTTTGTTGATTTTGTCTTGAAATTTTGAGCTAAATTGACAATACATGGAAAAAATAAAGCGAAACAAAGTGAAGCAGTCAAAATGAGCTCAGGAGCATGCCCCAACGTATGGGTAGGACACCGCACGTTAGGGCACATAGCAAGACATGCTAAGGCGTAGCGTTGGGCAAGATTGGGCAACAACATGCACTTGGGCACAAGGATTAGAGCGCTCAAGCGCAGACATCACTAGAATCCAGACAGTAGCACTCACATCGCGCGCTTAGGCATGGGTGCTAGCACAAGTTTTTTGTGCTAGGGCGCACGATGGACATATTTTTCTCAGCATTTTTGGAGCAAAGCAATAATTTGTGTGCCATGGGATGCGGCGCAATTCCACTCCATCTAGGACTTTATTTTGCGAGTATAAATAGCAATTTTCTTCTAGGACAAATTATAACAAACATAACACGAGGGTTTCTATACTACTTTTGACATAGTTTCTTAGACGAAATTTAGAACAAGTGTATTAGATGTCCCCATGAGATTTGTGGAACAAGAATTTGTCTTTGTTATCTTGATTTGATATCAATAAATTCTTTTTTTTGTGAAGTGGATTAGATATATCGCCGAATCATATTAAATCTTGTTGTCAAATTTTATTGCATTGCTTTACTATTACATTCATAGTTAGGATTTGATCATTCCAAATTACAACAGTCTTCATTAGGTTCAACGGTCAATGTTTGACCTCATACATTATTGGTCATCTTCAAGCCAGTTGAAGTAATTCAATTGACGTTCTCAAGGGATCTATCGTGCTCCGACAAGGATACTCGAGTTCTGTTTAAGAACTCCTAACTAACTACAAGCAAACTAAGCATCCAATTCGATCCTATGAGGTGAAACACCACTTGCTTGACAAGCAAGTGGTCATATTGAATGCATTACAAGCGCAACGTCAATCATCTTCATCTGCATTTAATGCTATCGAATGGGCATCGTATCTACTGGTCAATATTTTGGAAAAGACCCCAAGTGCCCCTATGACTGCATGCAATATGGGCTACATATCTCTATAAGGGAGAATTATATATTTTGGTCCCTGAAGTTGACATAATTTAAGCATCAAAGGATTGGAGTTGAAAGCCACTATGACAAGCTTAAAGTACTTTTAATTTTGTCACAAGTTCAGCCCCATGCTCTACTTATTAGAACACAATCTTATAACAAATAAAAACCTCTACACAATACACCTCAACCGTACTTACATAATGCATCAGGATCTTATAAGTTTTTTTTTTCAAAAAAAAAAATGAAATTCTTGGCTTATTTTTAAATTCTTAGCAAATTAATTTAATTTTATTCATATTAATTACAAAGTGAAATTCCTAATATTTTATAAATTCTAAAATTTTATTTTACTTAAATATTTTAGTACTTTATTTTTAAAATAAAATATAATATATTATAAATTTCAAAAACATCTTATAAAATATAAAATTTTATGAAATTTTTTAAAATAAATTTAATCAAATAGCATCTTAATCTTTTAAGATACAAATTTGTTTAAAGAGGTCTCGTGGAATTTTTGAATGGATCTGTGCATTTATTTCGGAATGATTTTAGATTGAGTTTGCATGAATAAGACAAATAAATAAATAAATAAAAATTATTAACTAGTAAAACTAGATCTGGCTTAACACACAAGTGGCAAACATTTCTTAGCTAAAGTGTAGAATGCACAGCAAGATAACTTTAATTTTCTAGCTAAAGTGTAGAATGCACAGCAAGATAACTTTAATTTTCTTTCTTTGAATTAATAGTCAACTCCGAAGATAAAATTATTTGGTGTTTCACATCGAGTGGTAATTATTTTCTAATTTTTCTATAACTAAAATTTGAATCTTTTTTTTTTCAAAAAATAATCTTTTTGCATCTCTTATCATTTTAACAAATTAATCAAATAAAATCAATAATTTCCAACTTCAGGAGCTGTATTTATGTCATTGTTTAATTTCTGAAATAACAACCTCGTCGCATAAGACTATGAATAATATAGCAGTTAGAAACCGACGACCACAGTTGCTAATTAATTACAGCAAGATTATGACATCAACCTGCCAATCGAACATTTTTATTTCTAACCACTACACATGTAATAATTAAAATTACATAAAAATACGAAAACCTTTTCTTGAAACAAAAAAACTTGGTTATCTTATACTGCTTACGATACCCAAGAAATCAGAATAATCTGTTCATCATGCGAGAAAGACCAATGTGGAGGCCGGCAGGGACATGGTCTCATCAGGTGGTGGTAGCCAAGCTAGGTCGCCGTTGCTCCGCCTCTCTTTGCGCCATCCCACGGGGGAACACCGTCGAACACTCCGGCAACTCGCCAAGATCGGCGAACAGCCATTCATCCTCTTCTCGCATTGTGAAAATCATGGCCATTTCATTTTCTGTAGCAATGTTTCTGTCCTCTGTTAAGATTGGGCTCTCTAGCATGGTACAAGTTGGAGATTCAAAATCAGTATACCACCCGAATTCACCAGCATGAATCAGTGGCCCTTCGCCAAGATTATTGAATTTGTAATCTAAAACGGGTTGATCATGAGATTGATTGGATGGCTTAGTAGGTAATTCTTTCTCTTCGTCCTCTTCTTCTTCCTCTTCCTCTTCCGCACTTGTGACGTTTGTAGCGGCGGCAGTGGAGGCGGCGGAGATGGTGGCTGTTTGGTGGTTTTGGTGATGATTGTTTCTAGGTGCCGGGCAAGGGTGGTTGTGCTCGCAAGAATATGTCACCACTAGCACGTTAGGGTCCACTCTACTTCTCTCCACCTGTTTTCTTGCTGGACATCCCTTCGAGCTACTGCACCTATAGTATCCTCTGTGATATCACAATAAATTTCTATCATCTTCCCTTTGTCAAAAAATGAATAGAATTGAATTCATTTAAAAAAGAAATACTAATTACCTGGGATAGGGGGAACCTTTGATGGGCTTTTGGCCGTATTTTCTCCAGGCCCATGAATCAGACGGTGGAGCACTCATCGGATCAGCTTTCAGCCTTGAACCCTCGACGTCTTTGATTGGGACCGACACCACTCTCTTCTGTACGGCTCGCCTACTGTATAACAAACCAGGCCCAGTTATTTCCTTGATATAATTTCATATGCATGGGGAAAACACACACAGAGAGACAAATTAACACAGAGAGAGCCACAAAAAGTATTAGTATTGATATATAGTAACTAATTACCTTCTTTTGGAAGAGGAAGTAGAGGCGACCTTGGTATCAATCGACAAGGCGGAGCGCGGAGAATCTCCTCCTCCGCTGTTTTCCGGCGAATTCTCAGAGTACTCTTCCAGCTC
>JACGDI010005364.1:828776-857761 GCA_014898725.1 Jacaranda copaia
GAACGAGAAATGGAGGAAGATAGGTGGTGTATTTTATTTTTGCTGATCAATGAGTAATGGTATAGTTTATAGAGGACGTGCAAACAAATGCGGAAGTAATCCAAAGTTGATTATTATTTTATTACATAGTGAAAGGGATCCCTAATGTTGATTTATGGGTTGTGATTACTCTAATGATGTGATTAATTGGCGCATCCTCCCTTGTACTCTATTGACATTTCCCATCCTAAACAAGGCAAATTTTCTTGATTACTATTATCCATACCTACTGTTCTTTATCAAGGGCTCATTAATATTGCGTTAGCTTTTGGAAAGTATAACTGTGTGAGTTCAATTGTCCAAATAGTAAAGCAATCTACAATATGTTTTACATTTAAGATGTTTTATCTTACTTAACTAAAAATAAAAAACTGAATCCAATACAATGTACTAATTTTTTTTTTGTTTTCTTATTGAAGTACAATATAATTTTTTCTATTTCGGTATCCAGGTACAATGTAAGTCTTTTTATTTATTTATCTAAATAAAATATATATAAGATTATAAGACTTTTAATTCCTCCATAATATAGATTTCATCTAATTTTAAGATTTTAAACCTCTAATTATTTTGATAAAGAAATATTTAGTACAAGTGTCATATGTTCATGCAGCGAAATAAAAGATGAAATATAAATTAGAATAAAAAATCTAAACTGTCAATTTGAAGTGTCCGACTCTTCTTAATTTGGACATTATGATTTAACTTTTGCTAACTCTCACAATTTAAGTCAATCAATTCAAATAAGATCATATATTTGGGCTACTACAATTAGTTCAGGATTAATTCTAATTTATCAAGACCATGAATATATGTCCTTTTAAATGGATATTAACCTAATATTATAATTAGTTTTATTGATCCATTGGAATATATATTTCTAGTAATTTATAAAAATAATGGGTTGAGACTATTTTTATCAATTAGCATGTTCAAATTCAAAAACAAAAATCATACATCATGATGCAAGGTCAAATTTAAAATATTATAACTTGATATACGTTTTATTAATGCCAAGGTTTTGATGAACAAACATATATATTGATTCTTCTATCATACCTTTCCATCAAATATAAAGACATAACTAAAACACTAATTAAGGGGCATTTCTTAATTATGATTTCAGTGCATTTCTATATTTTTTCCTGTGACAAAAGAATCCATTCCAACTTAACTATTAAGAGTTTTTGTTAGTGTTATATATCAGTGAAATAAATAAGTTGTGCTATCTATACATGATTTTGGACAATCCTCACCTCTTGAGCTAATTTTTGGAGTGAGTTAGATTTTTTAATTAATATGGTATCAAAGTCACACATTCCCGATGTTAGATTACTTACTGTTGTTAGATTATTCATTTTATGTTATTCCACATGTCAAATGTTAATTTCTTGGCGTGCGTAAGATATGTTAGTATCCTATATCGGTGCAATAAATAAGTTGTGGTCTACATATATGATTTTAGATAACCTTCACCTCTTAAGTTATCTTTTGGAGTGAGTTAGACCCAAAGTCCATTCTTTAACATGGTATCAGAGCCTCCCATTCCTGATGTTAGGTTATTTAATGTTGTTGGACCATTCATTTTATGTATTCCATGCATCAGATGTTCATTTCTTGGCGTTTGTATAGTGTGTTATAGTGTTTTACATCGCTGAAATAAATAAATTAAGATCTCTATATATGTCATTGGGCAATCTTCACTTTTTGAACCTAATTTTTGGGGTGAGTTATGCCCAAAGTCTATTATTTAACAATTTTCACAACAAAAAAGTCTACATCACTATTTTGTAGAAATCAGATTTGAGGAGACAAAATTCTAAAATTTAACTACACATTACCCATATAATGTAGTAATAATGACGCCTTTTTTGGTTGTGACGCCAATAATAAGTTTGATATAATCATTTGTAACTAATTAATTTCAAGAAAATAATTAGATCTTTTGAATCAATTATATATAAATGTAGAAACAATTTTGGACTAGACGTGAGTCTAGCTTACACTTATATATACATACGTGTATATAATTTAAGACCTTTTCTTTTCAATTGATTAGAATCAATTTGAAGAAAGAATTGCAGTAATATATAAAGACATAATAATTAGAATTAAAAATTGACATGAAATTATTCATCGAGTCTAAAACATTTTACCATTTTATTAAATCAACTCTGGATCAAGGAATTTAAAAGTATATAATTAAGTTTGAGTACTAAATAAGTTGGTATTATTCAGTGCTTCTGATAATTTAATTTCTTCACATTAAATATAATATATTTTGTTAAGAGTTTGTGTATATATTTAAAAGTTAATTAATTAATATATCTAATATGCATCTTCTCCTTAAAAAAGAATTTAAAAAAATCAACCCATACCATGGCATGACAACTTAGCCTACGCTCGGTGAGATAGGGGACCATTTGAATTAATTCACATAGCCATTAGATGCGATAATGGAGAAGATCAGTAAATTGGAGTGCTGACTAATCCATAATATCTAAAGTACTTAATATGTCATTAACATTTAATTAATTAATGTTTTTGGATGGTTCTAATTAGTCTTCTTTTGCCTTGTAATTTCATTAATTCAGTTGCTTTCACATCTCTGATCTAATCCGACTATTACTAAAATAAAAGTCAAATTAACAAAGTATTTATTATTATTATTATTATTATTATTATTATTATTATTATTATTATTATTATTATTATTATTATTATTATTATTATTATTTGTTTACATACTAGGTTTTTGGTTGTCTTGTCCATATCCATGACCACTTCATGGTTATCGATTGTTTAACTAGTACAAGAGTGTTTGGTTCCTCGAATAAATTTAGCTGGAATGCGGGATATTGACGTCAATTTTTGCGATTCTAATATAAATAGCTTTTCTTGCGTTTGTTTCATATATTGAAATAACAAATACATATTATTTAATTAATTTTAAATTTTTATCCATCTCTTTGATATATTTAGAATAATACAGAAGTTAATTAAAATAATAAAACTTTAATTGTTTATTTCTATATATTATTATAAAATAATTAATGTAAACTACAAGTATAACATCGAATTTTATACTTGTTATTAGGCTTTTTGTATTAGAGCAATAAAATATATTATTATTTTGGATGTTAATTAAAAACAAACTTGCGATCATCACTCGAATTTAATAATTAGCTATTCAACTAACATAGCGTAGACAAATGCCGAACTTTTGACCAGACTTAGGCCTCAAAACTCAGAAGTGTTGGGTCCTGAAGTTTTCTACTCGACCAAAATTTCTTTAGCTTATGGGGCAAGATATTGAGTAATAATTTGAAAATTTATACTCACTAATATATTTGAGTGACAAAAATTTTATTTCATCGTAGTAATAATCTTTAATGTGCAATAGTGACAGAAGTTGTAACTAAATTGTTATTATTGTCTGTAGCAACATAAACAAAAAATAATTATTGAGACAATGTTTATTCTTACAATATATTATTCATTGATTGTTGAAAGTTATTTATAGTAATTTAAGTATATTGCATACAAATTGGACAATAGTCCTTTGAATATGCTTAGTGGTGGGTTTAAATATCTACTATCAATTTTTGTAGTTCAAGAATAAATAACTTTGATTCTCATCCTCGTCCATCAATTCATTCTGTTAAAATATTTATAAAGATATAAGATAAATAAAAAGTAATTGTCTAATATTTTAAATTTTAATAATATAAAAAATAATCAAGAATTAATATGATAAATTAATTATAATACTAAAAATAAATAAATTTCGTACTATACATAGCAAATGAAGCCATTATTTTGAAAAAAGAAAAAAGAAATATTAAGGATTAACTAAAAGTGAGCTGGTTAGTACATATAATGTTCAACTTATAGTTGGTACAAAAGTTTGAATGAATAGGTGCTAAATACCAATTGAAAAATATTAGTCAACACAGAACATCAAATACAAAAAAGTAATTAGATAGGGTAGGTCACAAGAATCGTGATTAAATTAACTCAGATTTCATAGGGATTATAATTTGGAAGTCTGACCCAAACCCAAAAATAATAATAATAAATAAATAATAAAAAAATGTAATGAAATAGGACAGAATTATGCTGCACCAGAAGGGGCCTAAATTAATAAATGATTCCAAATTTGTATATGGTTATAGGGCGATCTAAATCTTCTATTTCATTTTCTATTCTATTTTTTATTTTATTTTATAAATATATGACACGTATATTAAAATTTTTTTATAAAAATCAGATACACTTGGCATAAATACAGTAAATTGAAATCGAAAATGAAATAAAAAATATAATAGAGTATCTAAAGTGGTTATAAGGTGCATGATATGGTTGCCTAAGAAATTAGAATTAAATGCATAAACATGGAACAGAATCCAGAATCTTTCTGGGGTTTAAATTTGGTCCTTTAGTTAAATTAGAATCCATTGTCGCTTCTTCTTGTGAAGACTTTGTAGTTAAGGTCACAGCCTCTGCGAGACAAAAAGAAAGGGACGGAAAATGGCCATTGGACAAAAAGATATTATTAAAACGCGACTCCTTCGAGACAGTAGCAATACGTTTTTAATACTGTTTTTGAGTCTAACCATACGACACATTACTGTGGGCGGTTGGATTTGGACGATTCCACAGCATTAAATTTGTGGAAGCTTCCTCGGAGCTTCATCCCAAAATTCACTCTGTGTACTTTTCCTATTATCGAGATATTTTATTTTCTGTATGAAATTTTATTACACAATAACAAAGCTGTTCCTTCTACATGGTACTATGTCTAGGCAAATTTGGCTAAACAAGTCCCCGGGCTTCTGGGCCAAATAATGGGCTTTGTCGTGGGGGCCCGAAACAAAATGTGCTCAAACTGTAAGTCAAGTATTAAAAAGCGTCCAAATAGTCAGGATCACAACTGTTGAGTAAGACTTTACGCTACGCATGTGGCCTTATTTCCAATTTTATATATTAACTGCACTAAATATTTTTAAAAAAAATTGATAAATTATTCATTAGATACACTTAGGGGCTGTTCGGTTTTGGTTTTATTTTTATTTTTATCATTTTTAAAATTTAAAAAGTCATTGGTAGAAATAAGTTGAAAATGAAGTTGTATTTAGATGAAATATTGAAAATATAATCATTATGGTGAGTTTTAATAGGTTGTAGATGGAAAGAGGTAAACATAATAGAATGAAAAGAAAAAATATATGGATTATTAAAAAATATATTTTGAAAATAAAAACGAAAATATTATTGGGTGAAAATCTCTACAAATTTATGATTTTCATTTATGAAACAGTAGAAAATGACAAAAGTAGCTATGGAAATAAAATCAAATGAGTACCTTAATATATATAACATAAAAATATGAGACAAACTATGTACTAAAAATAAAGGAGGTAAATCTAAAATCAGGCATTATCCTGGTTAAAACTGATTGAAATACTACCAAAGCAAGAGTTAAGTTGAGAGACAATCTTATACTTTTCTTCTGCTCTGTTCTTCTTGAATTGGGAGGCCACTTTCTTACCTTTTTCACTTCAAAATGAAAGTGACTTTTACAAGTTTCCAACATATAAAATAACAACACTAAGCAAATATATATGCTCTATATCTTAGATATATATAGTTGTTTAACAATCAATCAATTGCACTTTTGAGTTTGCCTCTGGATAACCTTGAGAATAACCTCATTCAAGATTGCCGCATCAATATCAGCTTTAACAATGGCTTCCATCCCAAAGAAGTGTTTGCAGGTAACCGTGGCTTGGACAACATTCAGATTCATTTCTTCAAATGCCTCCAGAATTGACACCAGCATTTCTTCACCTTTCTTGCATGTTATCCTCACTATTAAATACCCTGTCCCAAGCTTCTCCACTTTCACTTCCTGTCATCAATTCCCATCCACATTATCTATGTGCCCATCAAATTTGTAAGATCTTGCCAAAATCAACACTAAGTTTGTGTTTGTGTGTGTTGAGAGAGAGAGAGAGAGAGAGAAAAGAGAACTTGGATATGATTTATTAGGTATTGGTACTCGTTTCTGATTGCTTCAAGTTGGAGCTTCAACTTGCAGATGTAGAGGAAAGCATCCCTGAGGATGGAGCTCTTCTTCACCTTCACACATGACCAAAAATATGCTTAAAAAGTGATGGTAATTAATCAAGAAGAAATGCATTTGAAGCAAAAATCATAATAAATTAAAAACAATTAGAGCATATTACTGATTTGGATTTGGTCAGAGTTCTCAAAATCTGAAGCTTTGTGCGTAATGCCATTCTCCTCTGCATTTTACAAGCCATCTCAGCTCTATCTCTGCAGTGTGTGTGGAGTTGCTATGGTTGAGTGGTGATGGGCACATGCTTTTTAATACAGGCGAAAAAGCGAGGGAGGAATGAATGAGGATGGGTATTGGGGGTGTCACGGAATGTCAGGATACATACTGACAAATGAAAATGCTCTTGTCTCATTCTAAAATTATGAGTAATAAATTTGAAAAGCTGTATAATTATTAGGGCAAATAATATAACTACATTATATGGGTATCCAAAAGATGCTTCAGATTATATTATTGTACCCGCCTCTAATCCGTATATAATGATTGCGACTCATGGTGCACTTTAAAACCAAACAAAGTTCAAGGAGAAAAAAGAAAATTAAAAAAATTAAAAAATTAATTTATGATCAAATGTTAGTAAGATCCCCTACATAAAGTAAGAAAGGATGACAGTTTTTTATCGATGAAATAAATAATTTTTGATTTTTATATATGATTTCGGACAATTTACATCTATTAAATTAGTTTTGAAAGTGAATTAGCTCAATGTGTATTTTTTGACTTAGTATTAAAGCTACTCATTCTCGATATTAAGCCATTCATTTCATATTATTCGATGCTCTAACTATTCATTATTGTGTGTATATGGGATGTGTTAATATCCCAAACCTTATTTATGAAAAAGAATTAAACATTAAATTCTTTAAAAATTGATTCTAAATTATAAAATTGTCATATTGTAATTGAATTTTCTAAAGAGAAAAGCTTACATAGGATGCTTTTTGTCATATAATTGGTGTTTGGGTGGCTAATTAGGAGGTGATATTTGAAAATGAGTGGGAAGGGGGAAGCCCCCAATTCAGTCCTTGGGCAGTCCAATAAAAGAAGTGTCAATGTCACTAATATTAGCACGTAGGATAAGCCGAAAAAGGAGCAGCACATTTACAGCAGTAGATATCAAATGCAGGTACCAAATGCATCAATATCTGCAGAACTTTGCAGGTATAGGAGGATAAGCTATTTTCCATATAGGCCCTGAACTTGGAGATTAATTACAAATAGCAAGTTTCCATTGTGCATGGAATTCGAGATGGGGTCTGCCTGGCAATGGTCTCAGACAGAGAACTAGACCTGGCAAAAATTTATTCAAATTCACGATTACTCAAAAAAAATATGGATAATGGGTGTTATTTGTTCTATTTAATAAATTATGGATAATTTTATCTATTTGTGAAATGACTCATCGTTTTTTGGCTTAATTCATGAGTACCAACGGGTAACTCGTAAATAATTATTTATATTTTATTTTAATTTTTCTTTAATATTTGCAATTATTTTGGAAAGTGTAACACTTTTTTTAATAATGATACCAACAATATGTAAGTGGTATTTAAACTTTTAGTTCAAAAAACTTTCAATATATGATGAAATTTAAATTTAAATTTTGAAATGTAATATAATTTAAACTTAATATATGTTTAAATATTTAATTTGTAGTTTTCAAACTAAAACATTTGACATGCTTTAAAATATTTGTTCAAGATAACAATTGAAATTTGTAGCCTCTTTTATTAATTTTGAAGGTAACATTTAAATAATATTATGTAAATTGAAAAAAAATCTTTAAATATAAAAAAAATTACGGGTACCTGTGGGTTACCCATTACCCGTAGTCACGGGTAATGGGTCTACTATCTCGTACCCAATAAAAAATAGGTAAATTTACCCAACCCATTTTTACCCGTAATTGAGTGACTCGCGGTACCCATTTGCTAGGTCTACCGAGAATCATATAGAATGCAATGATAGAATCAAGGGAAGCAATAACAATTATTTTTTTTAATTTTTTTTCAAATGATACACGTGATATGAGTTCGCTTGAATAGAATTGATTTTGATACAATCTGTTTAAAGGGTTCGATAACTTTAATGTTCCAATTTATGCGATTGGAACAGATTTTTTATCTTAAATATAGTCACAATTATTCGATCGGTCAAAATGGAATTCTAGTCTAAATTTGAAACTATATGTGTAGAATTGTTGGGTGATCTAATGAAATTCCTCCAATATTAAATCAATAGTTGTTGAATACAAAAAGGCTGAGAAAAGTTCAAAAATACACCTTTAGTACCACATGATGTTTATATGTGGGTGTGTTGAGATGGACCCGTCCTATCAAATTTAGGTGGCAAGTTATGATGTGGCGATGCTTTTTTCTCTAACTTTCCGTATTGTAGGTATTATGTATATTTGGTTTGGTTCGTACCCAATAAAAAAAAAAAAAAAGCATAAATTTTGGTGAATTTGGCATTATATTTTTATTGAAAGAATAAATTGGGCCTTCCATAATTTTCCCGTGATCACCAATAGGTAAAAACGCAAGAGTTATTAATGAAAACCGTTGGGCAGAAGCAATGGTAAAAAATAAACGATTTTGGACTATTGCTTATCTTGGAAGAGGAAAGAGGCCACCAAACACAGAAACAAGAACCGTACTTGCTGATGGGAATTTGAAAAGATCACTCATCCTTTCATTTTTCTCTTTATCCTCCTCCGAAGGCATGCAAGCATAGAAAGGGAGAGGCAAAATAGCACAAATAAAAGGACAGAGGGAACACATTGGAATTTAGCAGTAAAACATGCCTCCCAAAATCACTCTTGTAAGCTTTTGTTGTTTAGTATGAGTGGTATAAAACCCACCCCCGCCCACTTTTGAGGATTTAGGTCACTTCCTGTCTACTCTTTTTTTGATATTTCAATATTGCAAGCCCATCCCCCCATCCCCCCATCCCTTTCTTTTGTCTGCATCTTCTTGACATGTCTCTTTCTCATGGGCCCATCCCATCTTTTTTCCTTCATTATATTACACCATCCAATGCGCAAACATACGTAGTTTTGTCCGTATTCTGAGGGTTTTTCTGAGACGTTTTGTTCGTCCATAGAATCTAGCATTATTCTAGCTGGCTAGATATTCACATGACCATACTAACTCTCTCAGCTTTAAAGCTAAAATTGCATCAACTCGTGAAGCATGACCGCTACCCTTTTTGATAATGCTCCTTGAGTTTTAATTTGTAGGGTAAGACGTGCAATCAACTCTCTGTCATTACCATTTACCAATGAGCAACGCAACCGCGCCGTGGTTAACAATTCGGGCAATCTATTTTGATGGTATTTTATTTTTATTTGGTATTATAAATAAATGCCAATGTATTAAGCAAATCAATAGTTAAACATTATTTTTGTTGTAAAACTACTATTTATCCACCTTCAATAGCTTAATCTTTTGTCAATTTGGGGATAATAAATAATCATTTTTTTACCTTTGTACAATTACGCAATCATCAAACAGGTTAGAAAATTCGTGCATTTTTATTTGAATCCAGCCAACTCGGTGCTTAACCTAGCTAGTGATCCAACCATCTAATCATCCAACCTTCTTATTTGATATTGACATAGTTGTAAGAGTCCAACACTACAACGGCCCGTTTGATTTCATTTTCATTTGAGAATGAAAAATGGAAACAATCACTTTCTCACAATTTTTATCAAAAACAGTATACATTTTATTCTCAAAACTCTTTCTAAATTTGCCATATCATCCTATTACACATCAATCAAATTCAACTTTAATTTAACATAAAGTAACCATTATTATTTTTAAATTAATAAAATATACATATATTTTACAAAAATAAGTTTTTTAAACATAAAAAAATATAAATTAACCTACTTTTCAATCCTATAACCTATCTAATTATTACTTTCCAATATTTTATCCACATATATCTCAATTTTTATTTATATTTTATAACTAACTTTCAAACTTTTAGAAAAAAATGAAAATAGAAATAGACTTTGAAAATAAAACCAAACGAGATGTAAGTACTTCAATTTTTAATTGTTTCCAAACAGGATGTAAGTACTTCAATTTTCAAATTGAAAAGGACTTTCGAAGAATATAATCATCTAATTTCCATTTGTTCGACCTCTTCTCCTCAAGCCTTTATAGGACATGTTCTTAAAATCAGATAAATATAAATTATAAATTATTCTAATTAGCCTCTGTGTTATCTGAGACGGGGCGAATTTTATCTCTTAATATTTCTCCCGAAATTTGGGTTTTATGGGGTTTGGTCACAATGGAAGTTAATTAAGTTGCTCTTCGTCTTAAATCTCTTGAAGTCAATATATACGCAGTCTTTCCTTAATCCAGTTCTCTTACAATAAATCAAATTCACGATTTTAAAGATCATTAATCCCACTCAAGGTGTCAAATCATATGCCCCACGTTTCAACTCTTAACAATATGGGGCCCATTTCTTCTGGTTCTTTATCCATTTTTGAGTTGGATAATGTGTAGACTGGGAAGGTGTGCGGCTGGAAGAGTTTGGGTCACTTATTCTCAGTAAAATATTTAAAAATAGACACGAAATCTGCCCGTGGGTTGGGCTCATGTCTTGCAGCTTTTCTTAAACCCAAAACGAATTGGGTTCGCAGAGCATCGTTCTGCAGGTCCAATAGTAGCATGATCAAATAAATAAAACGATTTTTCATTCAAAAATAT
Source organism: Jacaranda copaia (assembly GCA_014898725.1). Taxonomy (NCBI): domain Eukaryota; kingdom Viridiplantae; phylum Streptophyta; class Magnoliopsida; order Lamiales; family Bignoniaceae; genus Jacaranda; species Jacaranda copaia. The sequence continues at coordinate 839,685 of JACGDI010005364.1, forward strand.
TCTTTCTTTTAAAGTAAATACTCAAATAGAGTGGTAATTGGCCAAGTTATTCATTAGTAACTCAACTTATTTATAGCCTATCTTGCACCTAATCTATATAATAAAAAGATTAAGTCGAGACTTAAAAAGTAATTTTTTTAACTAAAAATGCTACACTTAAATTTTTTTAAAAGTTTACATAACTTAACAGGCTGGCCCGTTTATCCTTCTTCACATAAAATATAATAATGGTGATATAATATCAAATAATTAACTGAATTTCTTTAATTAATCATTTATGAAATCCGTTATTTTGTTTAGTATTGCAATTTGTTAAAATGATATTATTTTTTATTTAAATTTGAATTTTCATAATTATAATATTTGTTGTTTATCATTTTGATTATTTTTTATCAAGGTTTATCATAAGTACGAGCATATTAAAAATTTAAATTTATGTTATATTTAGACTTAATTAAAGTTTTAGTAAAAAATAAGTTTTTAAATAGGTTTTCAGGTCAAGTTAAAATTTTAGAATTTATTAAAAACGCTAAGTTTAACCTTAAAAAAACCTATTATAAATAATATGCTAAACTTAAACTTATCATTTATATAATAACTTTCATCTATTTAAATCAAAATTTAATCTAGCCTAATCTATTTTCGTGGGCATACTCAAAATTTTTCAGGGCATAATTTTAAACTACACATCTAGAAGGTACAAAAGGGACCGAATGGACCAATGAATCGGACCTTAATAATCAGTCGTTTAAAAAGCACAAAATCTTGTAATATGCTCCGGACAAAATCCACTTCTTAATTCGGTCTTTTCCGTGGGAAATCACGCGCTATGGAAAAGGGGAATACACGTAAAGTGATCAGCGTGACTATTCCAGGACATACTCCTGGATATTCCTTTCAAACAGATTTCCCCTGAGCTTCCGCAGTAAGTTTTCTAGAGAATTGTTCTTGTTTCTACTGTTTGTACTTTCTGCTCCGATCACTCATCCATGTTATTTCCGTTTCAATTGATATTCATTCAGCAGTTGAAGATGTTTTGCTGCCTGGTGTGTGGATTTGTTGATAAGACTTGTTTGGCCAGTGCATCATCGTTTGAAGCTTGGGTAATTCATGATTGCATGTTTCAGACGAGTAATGAAATGGCCTGAGATTTGTTAGACGTTGAATGTGATATAAAATGTTTACAGTGTGTTTGATGCGTGAGCTATCAAAATTATCTAGTGTTTGGACAAGCAATGGAAATTTTTTGTGGATGCGAGTTGGTAGTGTTGAGAAAAAAAATCAAGTTATATGATATGAGATCAAACGTTTTAGATTCAGTTTGTTATAAATAACAAACCAAACTTCAACACATTTTATGAAACGTGATCTTTAATCTTGGCTGGTTAAATATAACAAATCAAATTTTTAACACCTTTTTATCATTGGATAACATTTTAAAACTTAGACCGCTCGTTTAGTAATCAAAATCAAATTCAATACAATTTCAAACTTGATATAACTTACAAGCACTTTTATGTGAAATAAATGGTGTATTGTTCGGTCCACTTGAGGAATAAAGCAGTAGTACTGATCGGAAAACAAGTCTTTTTTCCATAGAACCTCCTTGACCTCATGAATGTCGAGTCTTTCCCTAGCAATCAGTACGAACATGTGGCTCTAGCAGAACTGCAGGGCAAAAACTCCATTGGCAAGCAACCGCTTGATAATGGTCATAGCATGTATGTTCTTTATAGTGTGCCCCTGGAAGCATTAACTTATAACAGCTCCACTCAACGTTTCTTTTTCAGACTAATATGTTTCCCTCCCATATGCCCACACTGTCTCAACTTGTTCTCCTCACGCACTGAAGTTTTCAGTTATTAGGTCTCAGCTTTAAACTTCCATGTTTTAATTTTCCTGCCCGGAGCAGAGCTTTTCTCATTTGCTTTAATAATAGTAAGTGTAATCCCAACTAGATTATAAATTTCCTCCCTTCTGCTTCAGAATTAGACTCTTCGTATATTAAATTGTCTACAGTGCCTTATGCTCTGAGTCTCAGTATTTAACCAATCAAGTTTCTGATCTGCATCACAAATGCCTGATCTTCTCTTCTAAAAGTATTATGCACAATATATATAATATTATCGTAATGGTAGCAGTATGCCATGTACATACTCTTTTCTCAAGTGTCTCATATACCAAAGTAATTTCCTCTTAGACCTTATGCCGGAAGATGTACAATGCAATGGTTATACACATAAAGGGTCCATCTATCGAACCAAGATAAACATTTAGATTGTGTAGGATACTATAGTGTCAGCCTGCTTCCAATATGGCAGATTGGTTGCTCATATGGAAATTTGAAAATACAGATGTGGACATGCAGGAGGTGATTCAGATAGATGCCTTAGTCTAGCTTTTAAACCTTTAAATCCTGCAGACTTGTGGTCATGGGATATACTGTTTTATTTGTTTCAATCTTAGAATGCCTTATATTGTTGGCATGCCACTGACTAGTTTAAGACAGCAAAAAAAGGTTTGTTCTGACAACAAATTATAAAGTTTAGTAACATCCTGACGTGGTACTTGAACCCAAGCTGTTTCAGTCAATTTTCTAAAACTCACTAAACACAGAAACTCCGCTGTTTGACAATTATCTGAAGATATATCAACTCCACTGTTTTATTTGTTTCTAAAACTCATTAAACACAGAAAAACATGGCCTCCTGCTAGGGTACATTTAACATCGCTCTGATTGAGTTGCATGACTGTTAAGCATGAGTTCACCTATTTGCCTTCTCTCTGTGTGTGTTTGGAAATTTTGTATTTTAAATTCACTATAACCAACACTTGATTTGAAAAGAAACTTGATGCATGTGCTTGCCTGTGTTGTAATTTAAAATCACTAAACTATCACAGGTTGAAAGTATTGAGCTACTGAAAGCTAATAGATTGGAATACTTCTTCATGTTTAGTTGTCATGGATCTTTCAATAACTTACGGAACAAAGAAAACCATCAAAAGTCCCAGGAAAGAAACTGAATACATGCAACTTGCGAGGGATGGCTCTTACATTCAGTATCTGTTTACATGTGTTCTAACCAGGATATGTTGTCAAAGTGGCTGAGCTCCTTTTACATTGACTTGACATTAGGTAAGTCTAGCATTGCGAATGCCCTCAACAAGGTAACAACTGAATGGCTGCTTAACTGAGTTTGGCTTGACAGAATTTGACTCTTTGCCAATTTCCATATTTAGTTTCCATCTGTACATATCGCCACAAAGCCATTCTTTTCACATTAGAGAACTTCATCTTATTTCACTACCTACCATCTATCAACCTAAGTGATACTGAGAGAAGATTAAAAGAGAGAAAAGTTTACCTAGTGGCATTTGGAACCACGACTGGAGATGCAGAATGGCAGGGCAATTCTCCTTTGGCAGAAATAATATTTACGATTTCACAAGCAATTACATTTTTCTGCCAAAGGAGAACTACACTGTTATTCTTCTCCACTTCCTCTACTGCTTTGCAACTCCAGGCTCCAGTTTTGGCTCTGCCTTTCTTGGGCTTCAGTGGTGGATTTTTATACTCAACTATTAGCACCTTGTATGGATATTCGCTGGGAATTCAACAGGATATGCTGCGGGACAATGCCTCTAATTTTCCTTTCACCTTTTGCTGTTGCAGTCATGGTCCCCCTAATCGTACAATCTTTTTCTTTTTGGTGTCATCAAGATAATGCATGACTTCTGGGCACATGAAGAAGCATAACAAACTCATAGATGCCAATTGTGATAGGTTAGTTGCCAAAAACATTTTTAATAAGGTTAACATAGGGCTCATGCATGTGTGGATGTAAACACATTGCTTTTTCTAATTCATATATAGGTTACCATTATTTTGCTTAAGAGTGTTGAACAGAACATATTGCTTATTAATATATATAATGCAAGCTTTAGGTTTGGAATATTCATGTTTCAAGAGATGATATGCATGTCTTATGATGGTAAGTAATACTCATGTCATGAGCTTACAAATCTTATGAGCCTGAATATGTACTAGCTAGCCTGCTCAAGCCTGAATACTGAGGCTTTCAGAAAGACTCTTTTCAGAAATAAATTAAATGATTTCATCTTTTCATTTTGATTACAGATAATACTAGGTCATTTAGAAGAATAACATCATTAGAGTGGAAATGGAACATGCTCTTGTGATTTTTCTACAAGTGGCATTGAACTTCACAATTATGTACCTCCAATTTACAGTTATTTCTTTGGTCTGCCTTCATGATAATTTTCAGCTGAAGGCAACCACCTGTTGATGCTCATAGAATATGATGAATTGCCCTGCCATATTATGGCTTTCACTTGAAATGCGACAGGTTTCTAGAGGAAGGACCACACATCTATGCAGACCACTGTTTGAAGATTAGTCATCTGCAGGTGGAATAACTTAGTTAATACAAGATTTTCATGCTCCCTCTGCTTCCAAACATGCGTGTGCGTGCTCAAAGCGCGTGTGCAGACGCATTGATTTTCGATCATAACCTATGTCAAAAAGATTGGTTTCTTAAACATGCCAAGTTCCGTGATCTGTGTTTTAGATTTTGTCCGTAACTGAATTAGAGATAAGGGAACTAAGAATTATCCCAACTCCTATCCTTATGCGTTTATCTGAATATGATCCCACTCTTCTATTAAAGCATCTATCGTATAAATTAACAGCAGCATGAGGAGAGATTTATATTCGATATTTTTTGGTTTTCATGAGTTGACACTGGAAAAGCTGCAATTTGCTGTCAAAACTATATATACCAGTTTTATGAGTGTTTCTTACTTAAGTTTCTGAAGTGCACGTGAATTGTTGGGCAATCTCATTTGGCAGACAGTCACTGATTATCATTTGATGGGAGCCTAATTCTCTGCCTTCTGTGGCTGTCTGCCAGAGGAGATTTGCTCACCAATTGTCCTGCAAAATTCCTTCTGTTCAATATACTGTCCTCAAATCAGTCTGAATAGAGACTTTGAGGTGATTTTGAGGTGTAATATATTGGGACATTTAGTTTGCTTTTTGTTGTAAGTGATCATATTTTTCTGCTTTGGTGGAATTTGAGGAGGTATTCTTGTTTGTTTTAAGAAATATTTCCTACTTGATAAATATTTGCTCCTCATATCAGCTATCTATCTTCACGGGTGTCGCAGAAGTTGATTTACTGCTTTTGGTCAAAAACATATTAATCTAGCCAAGTAGCTAATTGATCATTTCTCTATGGGTATAATTTATTTAGATCAGAGACATGCTGACAAGTTATGTACTTTGTCTTGGTATGGGAAGGCTGTTCAATATCATATTAGATTGTTGGATGTTGTAATCTGCTTCTTCACAGTTGAATGGCAAGTATATCAGTAAAATATGGTATATCACTAAAACTGGTGCAAGGAATTTCTTCAAATTTCAGAAGCGGGAATATTCTAAGTTTATATAAACATTAAAGATCCAATGGCTGCCATGGTCCGGTGGCAACTAAGGATGAACCATTGTGATTATCAATTCAGTTCCTTCAGTTTAGCTGGTAAGTTTAGTTCGTCTTAGCTATTAGTTATTTATCCTTTTATTAAGCATTGATTTGGCTTACTTTTGTTCCTCTTTGTACTAAGCAGCTTCTTAAGCTTCACTTTGCGGACTTACAGATATCAATTTTCCTGTGATCGGACGATAATGAAGTCCACTTGGGTAGTTTATCATGCTTGTCAGTGGACCGTATCAATTTCACAAGCCTCCAAATTGTGTAAGTTTTAGGTCTTGATTAACACTCGGAGGCTTTTAAAAAGTTGATATTTGGCACCACCGTATTACTGAATTTTTCCGTGACATATTTACTGAGGATACCAATGAGACCAAAATTTAACTGTTTCTTAAAGAGAATAAGGGCCTTTTTGCATTTTTTTAAAATTAGCTATAGTGATACCTTGATTACATTGCTTTCTTTCTATTATCTTCTATTCAGTAGCATGAATTCAACATATATTTTGAGTACTATCTTCGCTTAATAAATCACATGATATTAAACCTACTGGTTAAGAGAACACAATTTCAGGTCAGTTTTTGAAGGGAAGTGATCATCAGTGTGTTCCAATAAACCACTCTTGAAAACATTGACTCCCAGTTAAGATAAAAGAGAATAAAACAGTTATTATAACCATTATCAGTTTCAGAAAATTTAAGCCGTTGGTGCTGTTGGTTTTAATTTCAGCTTGCGCATGTCTAGGATGTAAAAGTGCTGAAAGAAGTTGATGAACTCAATCAACCCTTTTTCCTTCTTTATGTTGCTACACTGGCATTTGTTTGTTCTGTATTGTTTAACAAAATTAATCCAGAAAACAAGTCAAATAATAGAAAAGAAGCTGCTAAAGGATAATGTTATTAATATATGCATTAACACTATGAAAGAGATTTTGTGATAGAAAAACCTTTATCATAATAACCAATATAAAGGAGTTCATGAACTCAACCAAACCCAATAATCTGCTGCTTTCCATTATTAACTAAAATTCTAAAATTATAGTAATAACATTTAAAACAAACTGAGTAATGAGGAAAAAGTTGAACAAGTATACTTGAAAATCATAACCATTTATGCATCAATATTCAAAACTCAGCTCACAAATGACAAAAAGAACATACACATTCCTGCGAAACTTGAAGTATTGCAGCATTGTGGGATTGAATGGCAGGGCAATTCTCCTTTGGCAAAGAAAGAAGTATGCATGTGCATGTCCTCCCTGCCAAAGGAGAATCACACTGTTATTCCTAAGCCCACACAATTAACTTTCTTCTTCAAAGAATGCTGCATAAATAAGGCTGCATGTGATATCAGTTGGAGTTCATGTGTTAAACATCAGAGACCAGGCTTTATATAGAAACCATCTAGTTTCGCACCTTCATTTGGATATGCTCAAGAGGAATGGCATATGCTTTGGGACTATTCCTCTAGGGATTTTCCCTTTACTTTTCATTTGGGCCATGGTACAAAAAGTTCTGACCTTCATTCTCTCCTTTTTGGTTCTATGGATATGCTCTTTTACATGCAAAAGATATAGGAACATTATGTGTTTTTTCCGTGTCATGAGGAATTTGATCCTTGAGTTGATTTCATAGGAGTAGAAATATAAGGTTCCTATTGTGTATATCTTTTGCATTGGTTGTTCTCATGCAAATAAAGATCTACATGATGTTCTCATATTGGTATCATTGAGTGATGCGAGATCTAGGTTTAAGACTTGATGCATGAATAGGTTTCGAAATCTAACTTGATAGTTTAAAATCAATTAGTTACCCCCAAAAAGTTCTGTCTCCTCTGCTGTTTAGTATTGTGAGGGGCCTATTGTCCCTGGAGATTAATTTCATATATTTGGAACTGTATAAGGAAGGATAGGAATTATCGAAAAGTTTAGGAAGGGGAGGTCAATATCATTTTTCTCATAAACCATATGATGTGAATATTGAAACACGTTATATGATGAGCTGATTGTTAATTAATTGTGGAACTCTCTGCCATAAATTTTAGTATGCAACCAACTAATTAGAAAAGCAACTACGTACTTGATACAGGGACCGCAGGTTGACTCGTCTTATATTGTATGGTATCACATACAAGAATGCCATTAGGAACTATTACAAAGAATTACAAAAAGAAAGGGCCTTTCCAGATGCTTTTTAGTTTGTGCAGAATAATATCTTATCATAATCTTTACCAGAGATACATGATTATTAACTATATGTATAATCATGTGATAATGACATTCTAATCAATAATTGGTGATACGAGCCTACCTCAAATCAGCATCGGTTCATGTCCAATCCACATAAATTAGAGCTAAATTTGTAATCCTAGGAGAAATTAGCATTAATGGTTCCCTTAGTCTTTTTGTCTGAGCACAGATACTTGAAATCACCCATCATTTTCTTCTGACTTTCATGTTTAAAATTCTCCTTTCCTCAGTCAGATATTACTTACCTCTAACCTTCCACTAAAAATTCTTGTTAGTTCTCTCTATCTCGCAACTCATTCCCTGTAATATTCCGTAAAAACATCAAAAATTGACAAACCCTTTCGTGCACCACCGAATTCCAAGCTTCAAGAAATTAAAACATAGTATATATAGGATGGGAAAAAAGAATAGAAATCGGTTTTGGTTTTCCATATGAAAATAGACAGTTTATACGTCTCTCTGATGAGTGTTAGAATATGCGTAAAATATCCATGTAGCGTGTTTGAAAAAACCAAGTATTTTTCATTCAACTATAAATATGTGCGAGGGTTGATGAGCGCTTCATCGAAGGACAGTGGAAAGCGCATAAGGTTACTCAAATGTGTGGGTGCATTACTGGGCATTTACTCCTTTGGCAGTAGGCCAGTAAATGGCAATTGAAAAAGTATTACTGAGCTCACTGCCAAAGGGGATTTGCCTCGCAATTCAGCCATACTAACCAATTTTTTTATGGCCATTACTGCGAGTTAACAAAATGAGGTCGTAGTATTTATCTTCTTCTTCTTCCGTCTCTCTCTCTCTCTCCTTTTTTTTTTTGGGAGTAACTTTCTTTTCACGTAGTAAAAGTTTATTGTCTATTTGAAAGAACAGCAGGTATTTTCATCTTTTGGAGCTACCGGGAGTTTTGCAATTGGCTTAGGTGCCACTTGTTATCTGAGTCTATAATTCTAATTCCCTTTGATACATATTCTTTTCTTTTCTATTTTCTTTTTATATTTAGATGCATACACACACCAATAATTTGTTAGGGTTCTAACTAAGAGAGACTCACACCAACATGTCGGCATCTCAAAAATTAAAAGCCCAAATAGGAGTTCTTCTTTTCTTTTCTTTTTTTATTGACTAGGAGGACGCTATTCATCATTAATCAATCTTAAGCAGAGTATTTTTTCCTTCTTTTAATCGTGATAAGTGGTTCTTCTCCTCCTGTAAGGTTAGTTGTTTGCTAATGTCCCATCCTTGCCAAAATGCGTGCGCTTTGGTTCCTCCAGGTAGCTTCACATGGCATTTTCGAAAGTTGTCTATAGACTATAGTGGTCGACAATCTATATAAAGTGGTGTTTGGTGGTGTCTGGATTTGAGTACAACTTGAAAATCAATTTTTACTTCATTTCATCTAAACCTGTTACTCTAAATAAGTTTAATATCAGAACGTTGTTGCAGTAACTCAGCTGTTGTGGTGAAAACATTCCTAGTTAGCGTAGACACGCAACAGCCACTTGCTTTCGGCATCTCTAACCCGAAATTGAACTGTATGTGCTGTAAAAGTGGAGGTTCTTCTCCGATGCTATTTTTTTTATTAATTTATTTTTTGAGAAAAATGGTACGTAATTTCTTTATGTGTAATTTTGCGAGGTTTGTCCGTTTTGAAACATATTGCAACTATTGACGCGTTTGATGCGCCACCAAAGCTAATATATGCCGTGGAAACATTGTTAGGAAATTAATTTCATAGCTGTATCTACAAATTATAGCTATAAATTTTTGTAGTAATTATAATTTTTTTTTAAAAATACAAGCAATAAAAATTATTAGTTATTGATTAATGATACGTTTGAAGCGTAATAAATTAATTATACATTATTGATAGGAAAGTTAATGTGTATATACACCTATATAAAAAATAATTATCAGTCATGAATTGATTACAGTGAGGGTGAGTTTCAAGAGCATGTATTTCGGGTGTGATTAGGATAATTTGTGAGTTAAAACTATTAATTTTTAATATCGCTCTTGAATTGGCGATAGTTGATGTCTTAATAATTTTTTAAGTGATGATAGTAAAAACTGTTATAGTAATGTTACATTTCAATTATGGTCCATATACCCACAGTTTGAAACCTAGAGGTTTTGAGCTTCAACTTTTTTATTTGAGTAAAATCTCCTTGGCATCTCCTTGTAATTCCTTAAGCTATGTTTGAATTTGAATCTTGAATATAAGTGAATATATTAGTTTTGGGACACTTAATTTTGAAGAAAAATACAAAAGAAATGCTTGTGCGAATATAATTATATAAATAGGCTGTGTATAGTTTAAAAAATTATTCAATCGGATTTACTTGTTCAGAAGGAAAATATAACTGAATTTGAGGTTTTAATGCATTTCTTTTTCCTCCCAAGAAATCACTTATGCTATTAAGAATTCTGATGAGGTAATAAAAGAAGAAGAGTAAAATAATCAAATGATAAAATACGAAGTATCATATATAGTTTGGAATGAGATTAGTATGTTATTCAAAACTAAAATCTTAAAATCAAGCATAGTATTAGCATTAGATAATATATACTTTAATTACCACAAGGTAACTTGTTTCCTGTTGGATTGAAATTTACTTTACAATTCATTTGCCCATTTCAACGCACAATATTTAAAAATTGATCACTAATTTAAAATTTGAAAAAGAAATCGATGCTTATACGCGCGCGCGCACAAGTGAATGTAACTATCAACCTGCAATATATTTTGTTTATATTATTAATGTCTAAAATTTATAAAACATATAATGTTTATATCGTTTAAATCAAAATATTAAGTATGTCAAAAAATTGTACAGTAGTCCATAGTTTTTCCAGTTTAGTTTATTCAACCAGAAAGTAAGCATGCATGTATGCCCATGCATGGTTACTATTATTTTCCTAAACTCAACTTTCGACTCCTTTATTTAAAAAAATTCGAGGTCGTGTTGCCGCATCTGTACACCGGTGCTATTTCTTTATTTCTATATTGATAGCACCAAAATTTAGGATATGCTGGACAAATGAGCGGCATATGCGGGGACAATTCTTGCATCTAAAATAATGGGGTCAAGGTTCTCAGTTCAGGACACCCACTATCCTTCACGGATTCCCCTTTCAAAACTTTTTCCTTTTTCCTTTTTTATTTTTAATTTTTGTTTCTTTATTTAAAGCTGCCACGTTTCGATCGGGATGAGAATCTTTGGCTTTGTTCTCCTGGTATTTTTCAGAATATTTTTTAATTTTCAGAACAAATACAAAATGCGAACATACTTTTTCATCTCAATTTCAGAATATAATATTTTAATATTCAAAAATTCTCACAATTTATTTACAAAATACTTATAGTCATATTTCAATTATTATAAATATATATAAATAAGTTTTACCTTATAAACCCAATAAAAAAGCAACTAATTTAATATCAACAGTAAAATTTGTCTCCCTTCAAAATATACAGAAACAAACAACTCATTTTTCATATTTTTCCAAAACAAAAAGAAATACTTGGCATATTATTTAAATTTTCTCCCAAAAATCCATTATCCCAAATATTTTCTACAGTTCACTCAAAACGCACAAGAACAAGTCCTCTGTCTTTCAAAGATTTGACCATTGATTTCAATTTTCTTTTGTTTTGGGTGATCTCAAGATTTATTAAGTACTGAAAGTAAACTTTTCATCATGCCCTTTTCCAAAGAATTAATTTAGTTATTGAATTTGGATTATTTGTTTTTAATCTATGACAGGTTTCCGAATTGCACAGAGTGATGCTGCACAGCCCGAGAAAAGTTCACTTTGCCCCCATTGCTTAAATGTAAATTTTTTATATTTTAAGATTTTTACTTCTTTGAACAGATGTGATATAATTGAATTTCAGATTCGATTATGATTTATAGCCCATCATCTGAATTGTCCATTGGATGCGTATGCCATTATCTTAGTGGGACATTTAGGACTAATACGATTGGATCACCTCAGTCTTCTACTGTAAATATCTCCATATTCTATTTATCATTAAAGGTAAGCATTCATTTTAATTTATGATCCCTCTCTTTCACTACCCAACCTAACTCCCTGTAGTAATTACTTGGAAATATAATTACAGACGAGCTGAAAATAGCAATTTAAATGTAGGAAACTGTATAAGTTAATTACTGTGTACTCATAAAAATCGCTGGCAGGAATTTTGGACAAACTTTTTTAAAATTATTTTGATGCTTGAATGTTTCTAAAAAAAAGGGCAAAAAGCAAACTGCTTTTAAAAATAAAAATAAAAATAAAAATAAAAAATAACACAGCGGATCCAGAAATTTATCCTTGAGAATGTGCTGTGGCATTTCATTTGTGATTAAGTATTTTCTTTGCATGATTCATCAACTTTTGCAGAAAAGTGAGGCACAGCCTGTGGATGCGCTCAACTTTCAAGCTCTCTTTACATGCATGCCTTCAAGGCGATCCATGTGTTGCGCCCCTTTGAACAATAAAGGGTCAATTCTTCAGCATTAATTACCCCAAAATGTTCCCCAGTAACTTGAATTTCGACGGAGGGAAAATTTTGAAGGATAATTATGGACTTGGAGCAAAATCCTTTTTGCTTTTCTCCGTATAGCATAAAGCATGATTTGAGAATATACCGTTGGTACGAAATGAAAGTGTTTTTCGGGGCACCCTATATATACATTTACAGCCTCGAAGTGCTTTTCATCAGGACAGACAGGTAGCAAGCCTTTCAGATGTATATATGCGTTACTGGGCAACTACTCTTCTGGCAGAAGCTCAAATTACAGCAGCAAGCATTAATACTTGCAGCAGAACAAAGAAGCCACTGCCAAAGGAGATTTGCCCGGCAATGCAGCTCTATATACAAACGCACGTCATCATCCAACTATTAAAGCTACCAAGGTAATAATTTCATAAATTCTTTTTCTTAAAATAATACCAAATATATAATATTTTATGAATTATTACGTTTTCTATAAGATGTTTTGAAAAATTTACAAACTCCCACTTGGTAACTTATATAGTTATGTGGCGTATTTACCACAACGATCAATCATATAGTGTCCAATTTAGCGTTTGGAGAGGGGGCCTCTTGGTGGACTAATTAGAGGCCATTGGCTAGGGTTGTCAACGAGTCATATTTAAATTGGATTAACCATATTCGAATTCGAATTTGATTATCAAAATCTATATCCGAATTCGAATTGATATGTATAGAATTTTTATTAGTCAATGCTATATTCGAATTTGATGGATATCCAAAATCCAATAAAAAAATTGACCCAATTTAATATTTTTCTTCCACCCCTTTTTGAATTGTATAAAATTATTGTATTTATAAAGTAAATTTATGTTATATTTGAATTTTTAACTTTTTATTAGATATTAATATAAAAATTAAATATTTAAATACTAAACCCTTTTTTTATATTATATTAATGTATATGTAAACTATTATATATTATTATATTTAATATTTTATCAATATCTTTTTTATTTTTTAGGTTAAGGACTCAATATCAATAGTATAATATAGATATTATGTCAATATAATATGTAGATTTTATTTTAAAATTTTATGAGTATTATATATAAGAATATTAATTTAATAAAAAATTATTTAAAATTTAAAAAATACAATGAAGCTCTATCTTTGCCCGAAGAGCTCCTCAGAGGGGTCAACTCTTAAGATATTAATTTTATTTTCTTCTTAAAAAAATCATTATCTTATTCTTTTTTTTTCCCATTGTACTTTTGAAGATAGTACAGAGATGATGACCGCATATGACTCCCCGGAATAGTTGCACGTGGGACTGCCACTTGGATTGACACAATCACAATCGCAGCCCTCATTTAAAAACAGTAATTCTTTTGCCCTTTTTGGTCAATGGATAAATCCGTAGTTCAAAGATGCGCGGCTGCTCGGCATATTCTCACGAAGTGTTCATCAATTTACTAAAAAGCCCTTCCAAGGGACCTGGAATTTCATAGGGTATTATTATTAAGAAATTTGAGAACACATGCCAATTTGGTTGCGATTAACATATTTTAATAGTTTCAACAATTACAATAACCGGTCTTACTTTTCTTCTCTCTATGAGGACTTCGTCTCGCATATCAATTTTTTTTTTTGGTAAATTTATAATCGTCGGATACTTCCGTCACATCATATTATTATTTTATTTATAAATTAATCATACTGTTATTTTATTTATAAACTAATTATTAAGACAATGTGAATTGTAAACCAAATCCTATATTCATTCTTTAGTCAACTACGCACGCGCGCACACACGCACATGCATATATAGATATATGTTTATTAGTTTACATATATTTGTATTTGAGGAGATACTTTATTTGATCTATTTTAGTTTAAATAAAATATAAATGAGTCTATAACTAATTAAAGAAAAAAATATTATTATGCTTTAAAATTTTCAAATAAATAATCTAAATTTATTTCAATTGTTGTTTTTGTAGTTTAATATATAGATTTTATTAGGGGTTGAGAGAGAGAGAGAGAGAGAGAGAGAGAGAGAGAGAGAGAGAGAGAATTGTAATTGTCTCAAAATCTATTAAAATCATTTGTAAATTGATTGAACTAAGTTGAAACACATATTTTCAAAAAATTGAACTGTAATAGATGTAATTTTAAAAATCAGTCGGTATAAACTCTTTTTCTTTAAGATGAAGTTACCTTTTTAGGGCAAAATTAAAATGCTTCACACTTAAAACTAGTAACTGAATTGTTGAAGCTATGGTTATCTCAATAAGTGGATGAATATTTGAATCCATGATACATCATGACTTTGTTTATAAGTGATGGAGAGTTACAACAAAATATACATAACAATTACAAATGTCTTCATTAAATAGATATATTTTTGGCTTTAAGTGCTCATTAAATACATATACAATTTTGGAAAAATGCAGACTAAAGAGACATGTCTATTACAATTGATTGTTCAAACTGTCCAAAATTGTGTACTTGCAAATTGTTGTATCTTTCTATACATATATATTACAGTCAAGTTATTTATATTTATCTTTGCTTTTTTGCTTTTCTATATTTCCATTTTACAACATATATTATTTTTAATTGGTCCAAACCAATAATACGTGACATACTTGACAAGCTACTGCATCCATACAGCCACCATCATTTTATATCATCGTAAGAAGTCAATGATTTCATTCGAACTTTTTAAACCACCCAATGCCAACATTTCAATATAATGGCTTGTCATCCTACTACAAGCAAAGAAAAAACAATAAGAAATTGTAAGGGCCCGTTTGGTTTTATTTCCAAAGTCATTTTCAGTTTTTAGTTAGTTTTAAAAGTTGAAAAATTAGTTATAAATTTGAAATGGAAATAAAAATATGTTTGGATGATTTGTTAGTCAGTAATGATTAAAATATGTATAGAATTGAAAAGATGGTTGATTTATATTTTTTTTATATTCAAGAATATTTATTTTTTAAAAATATATGTATATTTTATTAATTTTATAATAATATTTGATACTTTATGTCAAATTAAATTTGAATTTGATTGATGTGATGATAGGATAATATAGTAAGTTTAGAAAGAATTTGAAAATGAAAATAGAAATAATTTGAGTGAAAATAGATAAAAAGTAATAATTTTTAATTTTTATTTTTGAATGAAAATGAAAAGGGTATGTGGAAATAAAACCAAACAGGCCCGAAGTTTCCAAGGCTAGAAATCTCCAGGAAACTCAATAAAAAATATTTAATTAATTAACCTGCTAGAAATCCAATTGGTCAATATGGTATACCTCTTTCATAAAATATTCAGAGCAAAACGTGCCTGTTAAAACTGTTGAATCCTTCTCGCAAATAACTTGAAAATTGAAGGGCATTTTCGTCCAAATAATGCTTTATGTAAGCGTATTTATATAACTCCCTCTTACAGGGAGTCTTTAATTACCCCTCAGGTCCCGAATAAACGTAAGCCTTTTTTTTTCAGCCGCCATTTATGGAGCCGGAGGCTGTTCTAAACCTCTTCGATTCGTTCTGGTTCCACATCGGAATCTTCAAAAAACAATCGAAAACCTCAACTTTATCAACTCCTGAGCCAAGCCCTGGCCCCGAAATCCAAGAAAACTCGACGAAACCAATGGTTTCCAGGCAATTAGCGATTCATGCAAGGTCGAAAAGTGAGCAGCTGGTATACCCTAAAACAAGTCTTAACACAGATATCTCTCCAGATTCTGTCCTCCTCAAACCCCACCTCCAAACCATAAACTCAGAAAGAGAAATTGCCCTGGAAATTCCCAAAACTCCAGAATTCAAGAAACCGAGCAAAGGTTTCATTAATAGAAAGAAAAAAAGACTCAGCAAAAGCTTATCAGAGCTGGAGTTCGAAGAGTTGAAAGGTTTTATGGATCTTGGTTTCGTGTTCTCTGAAGAAGACAGGGATTCGGGTCTGGTGGAAATCATTCCCGGGCTGCAAAGATTGGGCCAGAAAACAGATGGTCATGAGGAAATATTATCCGGGCCGAGAGAAAGGCCTTATCTTTCAGAAGCATGGGAGGATTTGAACAAAGAAGTGAGCCCGTTATTGGAATGGAGTTTTCCTGCTGTCAGCAATGAGATTGATATGAAAGATAGTCTCAAATGGTGGGCTCACACTGTTGCTTCTGCTGTTAGATGAAAGCAAACGTATGAAGACAGTCTTAAATCATCGTCTGGATATATATACTGAAAATATTGTTTCCTTTCATTTCTTTTTTTAATTTTAGAAGAATTTCTTATCTTTTACAATGTGATGATATTTAAATTGTAAATAGCATTGGGTTATTTTGTATATATTGTCGATTCAAACAAAAAGAGATGGGCTTTTGTTTGTTTAGATGATTATTGTAGATTGACTAATTCTTTCAATAGTATTCTTTGTAGACTTTCTAAACATATATCCATGAAATTTGTCATTCTTTATGGTTGGTGGACGTGTATTTGTGAAACCTCTTAAGGATTGCAGATTTTTTTGCGCATTTTATTTTAGCATTTAGTGCATTGCGACTTTTCTAGAGTAAACAGTACTTAAGGAAATTCACCAAAAGAAAGAAACAGTAATTAAGGAAATATATGTTTCTTTGGTTTTGTTTTCAAATCTTATTTTCCTTTTAGCCACTATTTAAAAATTAAAAATTATCAACTTTCTGTTACAGTACATTTTCAATAAAAAAATATCATTTCTTTTTGTTTTCAGATTTTCTAAATTACCCCATTCATGTTATTTTATCATCAAATTTTAAATTAAATTTGACATAAAATACCAAGATACTATCATTTTAAGAATACATATATTTTGAAGAAATATATAAACCACCTCAATTTCCATTCTTATGCTTACCTAATCTGGGAGATATCGAGTGGCTCTAAAAAAACCCTCATTCAACCTAATGATCTTCACACATTGATTAATGCTGTATTCAGACCAATTATTGCCCTTAGATTGCTTGCGAAAGAGCACATTGTTGAAATCTATTGCTTTTAGATCGACCAAAGTAAGACTTTAATTTTATGATCATCATCATGCCATTACGTCAAAAAGTATATATCTGAGGTCAACCATCTTGAGTTTGACCCTTCTTAAGCCAAATTATCCCAACAACAATTAACCATCTCCATGTGGATATGCATGACTTGACCAAAGGCCCTTGATTAGCTGTGGTTAATGTTTCGCTTCCCTGATACATTCAGCTACATTTAATGTTTTGGAGATATGTACTACATTAACCATCTCCATTCGCATTTAATTGCCTCACAAGCCATCTTCATATATTAGCATCTAATGACACCTTGAACCAAATTCCATCTGCATTTGATGCCGTTAGCCAGCTACTCCGCCTATTAATGAACGATTGTGCAGCTTATTGGCCGACACTTTGCAAATGACCTAAAGTGCCCTATGGCTTTAGCAAGGGCGACACGACTCAGCAGGAGTTGTCTAATTTTTTAACTCACTTTTGATTCGTTATAAACAATTAAATTCATTTATTATTCAAGTATGCATTTATTATCTCAAATTATTCTCAACTAATACTTTTATCTTTCATCACCTTATATCCCAATTTGATTTAAATATTTAAAAATTTTAATAGAGACTACCTCGATCAATTTAATATGCTTTTCTTTGATTGCAATATTAACCTTGAGCTCCTCTACTTGAGCTCGACTTCAATTATATTGTAAACATGACAAACCTAGGACAATTAACTCTATCAAAATTTTCTTTAATACTAAACTAATCAATATTTTCATATGAAATA
>JACGDI010005364.1:858672-873714 GCA_014898725.1 Jacaranda copaia
TTTTTTTTTTTTTGATGTGAAGCAGGATGGCATCGTCTGCTGGTATGACTTGCGGTGCAAAGATATGCTGTTTACTTTTGACGTGGGGAATGGAAGCCCTGTTTCGTCTCTATGTTTTAAGCCAGGTTCGTTTTCCCCTTTGTTTCTTTCTTTCTTCTTCGGGGTGGGTCGGGGAAGGGAGTAATAGTCCGAGTAGAACTTTGTCAGTTTCATCAAAAGATGGTCCTATTGCTATTCAATTAATCTCGGTTCCATGATTTTTAATCTTTTTGTTGTAATATCCAACTATACGGGACAAATTGTATCAGTATCTGAACTAGAATCATGAAATTCTGCTGAATGAATGCTACTTATCTGCCCTATTTATGCTGGGGAGTTCATGTTTCTTAAGTGTTCGTTTGAACGAGTGTTTCAAAAAGGTAAGTGTTGTGGGAATAAAAAGAAAAGGGTCGCTTGTTTCTGCACTGCGAGATGATTTTCCCTTTATGAGCATAGGTTTGGGTGTTTGATATGGAGATTTAAGGCGTTAGTGCATTCAGGTCATGATACCGAAATTAGAATAGCTTTTCTTGAAAATATAACTTCGACTTTTCTTATACATTTAATGGTTCTGTTTCTGCATCATGTGAATATTGTGCTTCTTCATCATTGAACTGGTGAGAGTTCTCCTGTGAACTTACATAAATCTTGCATGCTGCAGGGAATGAGGATATCATGTATGTTTCTGCAGGAAATGAAGTCAAATGCTTTGATTTGCATATGGTATGCTTTGCTTTTATGTTTATTTTATTGGTATTTTGTTTGATAAATTCTCACTCTAGAAACATATTTTATGTATTTTCAAGAGTCTTGTGTACTTATTGCATCGTCAGAAAGGTCTACCATTTGGGATCCAACTTAAATAAAAATGTAGTTTGCATCTTTAGCTATGACATAAATTAGGGTATGAACTTACTCTTAGGGCCAATCCTTGAATTTGATTGAGAACTACCTAGTCAGACTCAATCCCTCCTCGTCATCTAAGAACCCAGCTTCTCTATCAGTATTGCAATAAAAAGGATGATCAACCATACTCGAATAGCTATCATTGTTACATAAATTCTTATTATAGCTACCTTTCATTGACATATGATAAATAGAACCATGGCATGGACTGGCGATCAGTCTTCTTCAGCTTAAGAGAAGTGCAACAGTATTCACATACTATAAGCTTTCCCAATCTCTCTGTCAAAGAATTCACATAAATTCTTGTCTGAATTTAACCATTCCATTCAAGTTGGAAGGATGATACTTAACAAGCCATACACAGCGGAGCCAGGAAAATTGTTTAGATGAATTGAGTCTGTTCAGCCTTAGTGCAAAGTGTGAAAAAGACAGGCTCTTTCAAGTATTTTTGGTATTGACAAATGATACTTGTATGTAAATGATTGTCTTAGTTTCTGTTTGAAATTAGGTATGTTTTTGTTCCATAAATAAATCTGATAAATCTAGATTGAAGCCTTTTAAGATAGATTAACTCAAACTTTTGTGCTTTATCTATTCTTTTTGAACTTAATCTGGGAAATTTTACTTGGAATGTGAAAGTAGATGTCATTATAAAATATTAAAATATGTATATCACACACTTTAGGGTGTGCAAGAAGTATTGTCTATCAATCTAGGATCTAATCATTTGCAATTTGACTCACACTTATTTTTGTTCTTAGTTGATGGAGTTGAGAAAATGATATTTGCAATCAATTCAAATAAAATTTCATATATTTCTATTGTATTTTTCATGTGGATTCTTGAATAAGAACATTCAGTTTAATGTCATCATTTCTGAAAAGCTTATAGATCTTGAATTCCAGAAGTTAGCACACCACATAAATAATACCAAAAGTTTGGTCTTTTCTCTCCAATTTATTCTATTGACTTGTCTTGCTGACTACTTTGGTTCTTTTGGTACATCTCAAATTCATTGTTCTGTATTCATTTGCATTAGATATTAACAATGTTTCTGTGAGGAATTAAATATTTGACTTCACTGATTATTTTAATTTATTTACCAATTTGGCTTACAACGTTTTTAATTTATTTACCAATTTGGTTTACAACGTACGGATGATGGTTCTATACTTTGAAGCAAAATTCATGTCATCTAGTGCTCCCACCTTCCGTCATGTGTAGAAAGCCCATCATTTATTACTTCCAGAATCCTATTACCATAGTTCTTTATTCAGTTCATATCGCTCCACGATCTGCCCAAATGCCTTACTCTTTTCTGGTAGTTTATTAATGTCATGTTCTTAAGTTATATCTTACTGCTTTGCTGCATTTTTTTCCCCCTCTTTTTTTGTTAAATGATGGATGTTTTTGCTTTTCTTACCTTTCATTTCTGAAACTAAAAATTTTTCATAGCAGCTGATGCTGATAAATTTAAAAACTAACACAACTGAAATTGTATATGAATTTGTCTCAATACTAACAAAGTCACATTCAATATGTCAGACAGCTTCATGGAAGCAACTAGAAAGTTACAATTATAACAAGGATGAAATAAATCAGGTAGGCCATCTAAAGCAATTTCATATTTGAATGTTTTTCTTCTGCCTGTTTTTCCTACATTTGTTGATTGGTTATCCAGTATATTTTTATTGTAAACAATTAGAGAGGAATTCATACATTGACTGTGTTATCTTCATCTTTATTTACTGATTCATGAGTCAATATTTATTCCTAGTCTGACAAGAACTATCAATCTTTCTTTTTATGAGATCTTGCAAATGAATTTGTGATGGCAAAATATTCTAAAATTTGCTCAAAGCTTTAGTGGTCTAAGCTTTTATTATTTCTTGCTAGAAGGAAAATACTGGTTTTGCCCACTTTACATTGGATATTAGGCTTCCTGTAACCACTGACTTGATGCAAATGCCAGTCACCCTCTATTTCTCTTCCATAGCCCATATTGTGTAGTTTCACTGATTTGATTTCCAGACGGGTTTTATTTTCTCATTCTAGTTTTATGCAAGCAGTTGTTTTCTTCTATTCCATGAAAACTGATCAAGGTAGCATATTGACTCTTAAAGGGTACTACCCCTGGCCATAATATCCTAATTTTCACTCTGTTATGTCAACCTGTTGTGAGTGACCCATATATAACTTCTGATAGAGTTTGTTATCATCATGAGCAAAGGTAGTGTACAAGTAGTCTTTGTCTAAACATTTTAACCAATAATGTAGTCCATTCCAGAACTTTACCAAATGTGTGCAACTCATTTTTTCTAGCATATTATAGACTATAAAAGCTTATTTAAAATATGCTTTGCACATTTGTTTTCTATCTTGCTTTTCCTTTGTGTTCCTGTCCAGTCCCCTAAAAGTATTTCTAAAAATTAAACAAAACTGATCCTGATTCCTAATTCAGCATTGCTTCCTGTTGCCTCTTAATTCTCTGGCTGAAAAAAGAGGTGGTCTCACAGGCCACTTGGCATAGCCCATATTACATGCTGCATGACTCGTTAAATCTTCAGGAACTTTAGAAAGTGACAAATTTGCCTTCTGAAGCATGAGACACCGATTTACATTCGTCATCTGTTTTCTACTTCAGCTGCTGTGGCAGCTTGTGACACATTGGTCCATGTACGGAATTTCCAATTATAGATGAGGAAACTTTATTATTTCTAGCCTAGTCAGACTGAGATTGGCATTCGCTCGCATATGAAAACAATCCTAATCTTTAGCTGTACAATCAAACTGTATCACAATACCCATTATTTTTATGATTATGTCATTGATATCTTGCAGATTGTTTGCCACCCAAAATCATCTTTTCTAGCTGCTGCAGATGATGCTGGAGATGTGAAGGTATAGTCATCTGGTTGGAAACCATTTTTTTTTCAAAAAAAGAAAAAAAAAATTGTTGGATTTGGAGATACATTACTGAAAATTTGGTATGCATACTTTTTCTAGAAAGATGGTAAGACCTGCTGACTTTCTTTTGGCCATTGAACTGAACTTGTTCTTGGGTGAGGAAACAAGCATGATGCATGTAAATTTATCTGATTTGAAAAGAGATATATCAACCAAGGAAAAAAATTGAGGGCTTGTTTTCTTATATTTTGGGCATTTTGTAGAAAATTTTCTGGGGGAATGGGTTTTTGGGAGAAAATTTGAAAAATATGCCAAATGTTTCTTTTTGTTTTGGGGAAATACGGAAAATAATTTGAAAATGAATTGTTTGTTTCTTTATGTTTTGAGAGGGGACCAACTTTACTGTTGATGTCAAATCAGTTACTTTTTTGTTGGGTTTGTAGAGTGAAACATATATGTGTGTGTATATATATAAGTGAAGTAAGAGAGTGATAAATAAATGAGTGATGTGAAAGATGGAATGAGAAAATGAAGGGGTAGGTATGCTTTTTAGGGTGTAGGTTTTTTTTTGGTGAATTATGAGGGATTTTTTGGGTAAAAAATTGTAATATTTTGGGAGAAACGTTGGGGAATGTGCATGCATTTTGAAATTTTTTTGGGGGTTGAAAAATATTTCCCCAAAATGTAGGAGAACAAGCCCTGAATTCCTAGAATTTTCGTTTAGCCTTTGGAGAAATAAGATATAGATTATTAACCTCTTTGAGGAAGCATCAATTTAAATGCTTACTCTTAATGGAGAAACCAGTGAGAAAAGGAACGAAAATCACCCATACAAGCTGAAATCTGAATCTTGTCCCATAAGTTACATCAGGCAGTGAGGAACAAGTAGAGCTCAGAGGAAATTTATCGTGGATTATTTTTGTTCTGCCTGTATCATTTCAGATATTGCATTTTCTGTTTGCTTGGAGAAGAATGACTTGGTATCCCTGAGGATAAGGCTTTTGTATCTGTACAATCCACTTGGTAATTTAGCAGCAATTTTATTCATTTTGGCTCATGTCTTGTAGATGTCATTCAAACATGTATACAAAGTGCAGGTATATTCATGAAGATTATGGTAGAGATAATGACTATTTTCTTTGTTTCAGATCATAGATGTCCACCAACGATGTCTATACAAAACATTAAGAGCTGGCCACCAGAGTGTATCCTTTCCTACGTCTTGTAAATTGGTTTGTCAGGGAGGATTAGTTTATTTGGTCCATTATTTTTTCAATTTTCTTTTCCTTTCAAGTGTTAGTTGCCAGCGCTCTTGATCACTTCATGTTCACGCTAAGCCTGTTGACCTTAAAGTTGGCAAGGTTAATGTCCATATAGATATTTCTTGAAGATATTCCTTTGCATGTTCCTTTGATTGATTTTTCTATCTGTAATGAGTTATTGCCTTCCACTGATTCTTTCAGATCTGCAGCAGTGTTCAATTCCTTCCTTGGAGATCGTGGGAAGGTAGTATTTTGATTTTGCAGAAGCCACACTTTGTTTAGGTCATTTTATCAATCTGCATTATTCTCTTGTGTCCTTAAAAGAAATCACAGAGTAGACTATCTCATTGTCCATCTTCTATGCATTTAAATCGATAGCATTCTTGGTACCACAGCTGATATGTGAATATCTGCCATGTAAAATTTGTTGTGTTGGATTATATTTTGATTGTAAATATACAGTTTTCTGCTTGTGATTTTAAATTTCTAGAATATATTCAGTATGCGTTTCTGATTAATATATTTTTTCTTATATCATGTTCTTGCAGTCATTACTGGGGGTCTTGATTCAAAACTTGTGATGTGGGACTTCTCCAAAGGACATCCAAACGAAATTATGGATTTTGGTATCAATACCTTCTGCTGTGTTTTCCTTCTCTGTTCAAACAACTATCTTATGTTATCTAACATAACAACTAAAGCAACAACAAAACAGTAATCACTGTTCATTTCTACTGATGTGCGCAAATGTACTGAGCTGTATAAATGATATTAGAAGTAGAGAATGCTCCATAACCTTCAAGATATTAATTTCTCTACACGTGTCTGTAACTTATTGTTCAAAATTGGATTTTGATGGTTTAACAACTTCAAAATAAAAGCAATAATCTGACTAGAATTTGTTCCAGTAGGACCTAAGTGGCCAATCTTCAGTTACTGTTTCTTGCCATCATTATCTGCATCTGTAAGCTTGAATGCTGGCATAGATTTTGAGATGAGTGAACAGGAATATTGGTTACTCTTTTGCTGACTTCCATGATTATGTTATGCTGCTTTGAAATTCAAGCAATTAATAAAATGCCCAAATTTGATAATTCTGCAAATCGTTTTTCAAAACATGCATTGACAATATTAGTTTTATGCTTCATGCATTTTGTAGCACTGTGGAATTAAAATTCTGCGGCATTTGTAGTTTGAAAATACCTTTTGCATTTTCATTGTGTCATATGAATATCTTATGCAGGCAGTGGAGGTGATGCTGGACAATGCTATAACCCCGCCTTCGTCCATGCCCTAGTAGTCCCTGACCTTGATATTGTGGACAAAGTCGGCAAGATCTGTATTGTGGCTAGGGGTGATGGTGTTGTCAATATAGTGAATATTGAATCTGAACTTACTGCTCTCAAATCCAAAAGTTCAACAAAGCCCAAGCCGGCTGCTAAATCAAAACCAAAAGGAGATTCCCAGAGCACCGATCAAAAATATAGAAACCTGCGTTTGGACTACTCCATGGGTGGACATGTTGCCGCTGTATCCTCTGTGTAAGCAAAACAGTCCTGGTGTTCTTTTATTTTAGAGAGACTACTTCTGGCACAATGGACCTTGTATTTAACTGTTGTTGTCATACCTTAACCAGGACTTTTTCCATGTTTGGGGAGAAGGGGAAGTTTATAATCTCCGGTGGGAATGATAAATCAGTGAAAGTGTGGGATTGGTTGAAATCTTGTGATGCTGGTCCAACTAGCAATGGTGATGATATCCTACGTTCTAACATTAGTCTAAGAAAAAAGGTCGGTGGTATTGTCTATAATGTGGCATCTTTAACTTCTAAGGCCTACTCTTTTTTCCCATTAGTATTGCATTGTTATGATTGTTTTCATAACTGCACAGGTCAATTGGCTGTGCACAACTCCCACTGATTCAGAAAACCTAGTTGTCTGTGACACGTCCAAACTAGTAAAGATTTATACAGTTGGGTGAATTATCATGGGACCATAGGGCTTATGGGTTGCTGCAGGATAGGCAAGCACCTCTCAGATACATGGAAGAATTCCCAGGATAATTGTGTTCGATTCTATTTCTTTACTTCTGTACTCCTACAATTTCATAAATGATGTATGTGTACATATGAGTAGAATTATTTCTGATTCTATTCTGATGTCTGAATTCTGTACTAAACATTTTCTTGGTTGTACTTAAAATTCGAAGAGCGTAGCGCTTTGCACTAGTTTAGCAGCCTTCTTGTCTGGCCGCAGCAATGATGTAATGTTATTTCATAAGTCTTACTTTGCCATAAGTTATACCAGTACTTATCTTCGCTTCTAAATATGGTTCCCCAAAGATATAAAAATTGGAAGGTGAGCCATCAAGCAAAGATTGTCTATCCATAATGCCGAGTACGGTGCTCAAATTAAATATTGCATTGCACTGCTGTCTCTATTATACATGTTTGGGCTGGCCCAGCTCCACCTGCTCCAAGCCTCCTACCCGGCACCATCCTTCTCAACGACCTCTAATTTGCTTCCCTTGTTTTTTTTCTCCCCTCATGTTTTCTTGATGGAGGTGTTTACTTTTTAGTTCAATTTAAGACGACACCTGATTCTTTCCGATATGTGAGGATTTTTTTTTCGAGACTTCTAAAAATCCGCAAGGGGAGATTTTGCAATTTATATTTTTGGGTCAAAAAAGGTCTCAAAACAAGAATTTGTGAAGATAAAATGGAGGGTTTGGAGGGTTTTTTTAAAGATGGGCTGTCGTTGTAGCAACTCAAACATGGGAGGATCTTTTGCAATATTCACATTTTGGATATCTCTGTGGCTGCTAGTTCTGTCCAAAGTAGGCTTAAAGAGTCCGTGAGGCTCAAGCATAGTTGGTTGAGTAAGTTGAGATGTATCAAGCCCAACCATAACCTGCCTTCCAATTCCCGCAAAATTTCAAATCTTTCCACCAAGAAAATGACCTTGCTCCTCATTCCCCTCTCTGCTTAAAAGTTCATCACACCAATGCGCCAACCCACATGTTATTCAGCAGCCTGTCATATTTCCACCATAACAAAAGTTCAGATGGAGTCCATATCAAGCACCCTTTTTTCATTTTCTTGAAATTATTTACCTCCATAAAACTATACATATACATTGTCGGAGGCCTGAGGGAGAGAAGGGACTGAGGAAAACATCTTTGCAAAAGGCGGTGAGAAATAAAGATGATGGAGTCTGGGGTTCCTATATGCAACACTTGTGGTGAACAAGTGGGAATTAACTCTAAAGGTGAAGTTTTTGTGGCATGTCATGAGTGCAACTATCCCACATGCCAGCACTGTTTGGACTATGAAATCAAGGAAGGCCGTAACGCCTGCGTTCGCTGTGGCGCTCCTTACTTTGATGGTATCAAATATTCGACTTTATGGCTCTGTTTTTAATTGTTTCCTTTCTGATCAAGTCTAAATTTGCTTCAGCTGAGCATTTCGTGTAATCAGTTCTGTTTGAGTATAATGCGTATGATCACAGGTGCTTTAGGATAATCTTGAGTGACACTTCAGTAGTGTGACATATAATCTTCAATATAATTTTCCATGTCTTTTCAGCTAAACAGGATACATCTTATTCTTTCTGTAACATATAAATTGATTACCTGGATTTAGCTCAACATTCATACTTTTAACTAGCCATGAAGTTGAACTGTTGAACAGCAATCTATAGGAAGCTTGATGAATTGGAATGCTTTCTTCCTTTCTTTCTTTTTCTTTAAAGATTCGCTTTTAGCTTTCACAAAGTCAAAACTAAAACTAGTTTGTGACTATATGTTGTACAGATGTCTCTGCTGAAGTAGGAGCTGATGCATCCGGAAATCATATGTCGAATCCAAGTACTGCTCAGGTATGTTTTTCTAAAATGTTCATCATGTTTAGAGAAGTGGAATGGATATAGCTATGTCCATGTCATTTTAAGTAAAATTATGAAGTCATTTTGCAGCTTTTGGATGTAAGAAAAATGTATTTCAATGTTTGCTAAACTTTCTAACATTAGTAAGACTGATATACATGGTATCTGTGTT
This sequence comes from Jacaranda copaia, assembly GCA_014898725.1. Classification (NCBI taxonomy): domain Eukaryota; kingdom Viridiplantae; phylum Streptophyta; class Magnoliopsida; order Lamiales; family Bignoniaceae; genus Jacaranda; species Jacaranda copaia. The sequence goes on from JACGDI010005364.1 coordinate 867,840, forward strand.
GCAGGATACTGGAATTCATGCCAGAAATATAAGTGTTGTTTCGACAGTGGACAGTGGTGAGAAGAAGTTTTGATGACAACCCAAAAAACTTATCTATTTATTTTGCTGATGAGACTTTGATGATTTACTCTTTTCTTATTCTTGAAGAATACAACGATGATTCTGGAAATCCAATATGGAAGAATAGGGTGGAAAGCTGGAAAGAAAAGAAAAATAAGAAGAAAAAAGCTGCAACAAAGGAAAAAAAACCAGCAGAAATTCCATCCGTGCAGCAGATGGAAGAAAAGCCACAGTAAGTATCCTGAAGTTAGGAGGATCTCTAAACAGTAAGTGAAAAAAAAATCAATATTTAGAGTTTTGGACATATTGGTTCTTCAAAGCTTATGGGTTTGGAATCTTCTTGTTTAATTTTTGATTCATGGAACATGATGAGGATGTAATAATACCAACTACTGCAGGTCAGTGGATGCTGCACAGCCACTCTCCACACTAGTTCCTCTGCCAAAATCCCAGATTGCTCCATACAGAACTGTGATCATTATGCGGCTGGTTATTCTGGCCTTTTTCTTCCATTATCGTGTCACACATCCTGTTGATAGTGCATTTGGTCTGTGGCTCACTTCCGTCATCTGTGAGATCTGGTTTGCATTCTCCTGGGTGCTGGATCAGTTCCCTAAGTGGTCTCCTATAAACAGAGAAACATATATTGACAGGTTATCCGCCAGGTGGGCTCTCTTTGATCTTTCATCCCTCCATTTTGATTCTGAGCTATTGCAAAAATCATTCATTTGACTTATTACCTACTGTCTGTTTGCAAGTTCTCCGACAAATTGTAATCTTTTATTTTTCAGGTCTAGTTTATAGATTGTTGCAGAAAAATAAACCAGGATATGAAAGTTGTTAGAACTTGATTTTCTCATCTGATCTGTCAGGTATGAGCGCGAGGGGGAACCTTCTGAGCTTGCTGGTGTGGATTTTTTCGTCAGCACAGTCGATCCATTGAAAGAACCTCCTTTGATAACTGCTAATACTGTTCTGTCAATCCTTGCGGTGGATTATCCAGTTGATAAAGTCTCTTGCTATGTATCTGACGATGGTGCAGCTATGCTTACTTTTGAGTCTCTCGTTGAAACTGCTGATTTCGCAAGGAAATGGGTGCCTTTCTGCAAGAAGTTCTCCATCGAACCACGTGCTCCTGAGTTTTACTTCTCACAGAAGATTGATTACTTGAAGGATAAAATACAACCTTCTTTTGTCAAGGAACGTAGAGCAATGAAAGTAAGTATATCCATGACTTTCATTTTTCCATAGCCTGGAAGATTTATCATCTACAACTTGATAATTTCGTTATGCTGAAAAAGAAGTCCATTTACTGTTTCTGCATCTGGCTTACAGAGGGATTATGAAGAGTATAAAGTGCGGATAAATGCTTTGGTAGCAAAGGCCCAGAAAACACCAGATGAAGGCTGGACCATGGCAGATGGAACGCCTTGGCCTGGAAACAATCCACGTGATCATCCTGGAATGATTCAGGTGTTTTTGGGTAATACTGGTGCACATGATGTAGAAGGTAACGAACTTCCTAGGCTGGTTTATGTCTCAAGAGAAAAGAGGCCTGGCTATCAACATCATAAGAAAGCTGGTGCTGAAAATGCTTTGGTATGCTTATTTATTGTGTGTTTGATGCAAAGGTTTTCATTTTTCTTTCATTATACGACACGATCAACCCGGATGATGATCATTTTCTTTCAGGTAAGAGTATCTGCTGTTCTCACAAACGCACCATTTATCCTCAATCTTGATTGCGATCACTATGTTAACAATAGCAAGGCAATTCGTGAGGCAATGTGTTTCTTGATGGATCCTCAAGTTGGTCCAGATGTATGTTATGTGCAGTTTCCCCAAAGGTTCGATGGTATTGATAAGAGTGATCGATATGCCAATCGTAACACAGTTTTCTTCGATGTAAGATTCCTTGAGCTATTCAACCTCACTAGTAGAAACCTTAAATTTACGTTGGTTGGTAAATTAGTTCCATGGTGATGCCAGGTTAACATGAAAGGGTTGGATGGCATTCAAGGACCTGTTTATGTTGGAACAGGGTGTGTATTTAACAGACAAGCACTTTATGGATATGGGCCTTCCTTAGTGCCCATTCCACCCAAAGCTTCTTCATCCTGCTCATGGTGTGGCAGCTGCTGCTGCTGCTGTCCTGGCAAGAAGCCGACAAAAGAAAAAGATCTCTCAGAGGTTTATCGTGATGCAAAACGGCAAGAACTCGACGCTGCCATCTTTAACCTTAGGGAGATAGACAGTAAGTTTCTTGCATTCAGGTATACTAAAATTTTGGAAATCTTTGAAAACTGAAGTGCATCTATGTGGTCATTTCTGTAGATTATGATGAGCATGAAAGATCATTGCTCATCTCTCAAATGAGTTTCGAGAAAACCTTTGGCTTATCTTCTGTCTTCATTGAGTCTACAATGATGGAAAACGGAGGAGTCCCCGAGTCTGCCAATTCATCAACACTGATTAAAGAAGCAATCCATGTCATCGGCTGTGGGTATGAAGAAAAGACTGCATGGGGCAAAGAGGTCAGATAGTTAAGCTCCCTTTTCTTTTTCTTGGAATCATTAATCTTTAGAAACCTTTACCACAAGTTGTTAAGCTGCCAAATTTATGAAGTGTAGATTGGGTGGATATACGGATCAGTTACAGAGGATATCTTGACGGGATTCAAGATGCACTGCCGTGGATGGAGATCAATCTACTGCATGCCTTTAAGACCTGCATTCAAGGGATCAGCCCCAATCAACTTGTCCGACAGGCTGCACCAGGTGCTCAGATGGGCCTTAGGATCCGTCGAAATTTTCTTGAGCAGACACTGTCCTCTGTGGTATGGATTCAAAGGCGGCCGCCTCAAATGGCTCCAAAGACTTGCATATATCAACACAATCGTCTATCCTTTCACATCTCTCCCGCTCGTTGCCTATTGCTCACTGCCCGCTATATGCCTTCTTACCGGCAAATTCATCATCCCCACGGTATATTCTTTAATTTTCCTTCATGTTCTAAACTTAATTGAATTATATTATCTTCTCACTGACTTTCCACCAATCTCGATTCAGCTATCAAACCTTGCAAGCGTTTTGTTTCTTGGGCTCTTCCTCTCTATCATTTTAACCAGCGTGCTTGAGTTGAGATGGAGTGGCGTAAGCATTGAGGCCTTATGGCGTAACGAGCAGTTTTGGGTTATAGGAGGCGTCTCGGCCCATCTCTTTGCCGTTTTCCAAGGATTCCTGAAAATGCTTGCAGGCGTGGACACTAACTTCACCGTGACGGCCAAAGCAACAGACGATACAGAGTTTGGGGAGCTCTACGTGTTCAAATGGACAACAGTATTGATCCCTCCAACAACTATTCTTATAGTGAACTTGGTTGGTGTTGTTGCTGGATTTTCAGATGCCCTCAACAGTGGATACGAGTCCTGGGGGCCTTTGTTTGGCAAGGTTTTCTTTTCTTTCTGGGTGATTCTTCACCTCTACCCATTCCTCAAGGGTCTCATGGGCAAGCAAAATCGGACTCCAACTATTGTTGTATTGTGGTCTGTTCTTTTGGCATCTGTTTTCTCTCTTGTTTGGGTCAAAATCAACCCGTTTGTCAGCAAAACTGATCCTTCAACACTTGCTCATGGCTGCATTGCCATTGATTGTTGAGCTTCAGATGGTACAAGGAGGTGGTTTATAGATTGCCATGAATCCTGCTTCAGTGAGGTCAGGTGGGATGCTCTTATAAAGTTTCACAGTTTCACAGCTTTTTATCAGTATCAGTTCCACTTTCAATTTTGGGACATATATATCCTCCCCACACCCGCTCTCACCTTTTTAGGTGCGAAAAATTGGATTGACGAAATACTTGCTCTGGGAGCACAATATAAAACCTTACTTTGAATCTAAGTGTGTAATGATAATGCAAGAATTGATGTAATAGAAGTGAAAGATTGGATCTTGATTTTGTCAAGAATGTGTGTGCATGATATGATAATTGACATCCACATGTATGCTATAATGTCATTGAGATTATTGTTATTTATACACATACATGTTAGGAGTCTGCTAGGTTGAAACATTCAAACTTATGTGACACTTATGCCATAGGACTAAAGACCAATTGACAAATTATTTGCATTAATTAGCTCTAGTTATTTTTAATAATCTAATGAAGATGATGCTCAATAGAGTATATCCCAATATAAGAGAGTGTTTTTGCTGATCTTATAAATTCTTCAAAATTATAAAATTTTTGATAAAATTTATTAAAAAAAGAGTTTATAGATTTTTATAATTAGATGTAAAATCATATGAACTTCTTTTTTAAAAAAGTAAAAAAATTTTAATTTCAATTAATTTTAACTATATTATTTATACCCTTATCATTATTGATATTTTGTAAGTCTCAAAATTGATTTATTCAAATACCTTTTTGAATTCTATTGGGATCAAACCATCGTCATCTTTGCGTAAATCCAAAGTCCGAGGATCACCATCCATTGCCTTTTAACAACTTTTTAGGGCCAAGAATAATCACTCAAATTTTGGTTTGCCCAAGAGTGGTAATGATCAAAAAGCCAAGAACACGCACCAGAAAAGGTCAAGGGCATGTTTGGAATGAGTGCTATATATATTGCTTTGATTTGAAGGAATAATTTGGAACTAAGGACTAATTGGAAAATAACCTTTTGATTTTATAATATTTGTAACCAATAATTCCTTAAAATACTCTAAACAAATCTTCCAAGCCGGACAGGGGAACATCTGTGTCCAGCTACAGTATATATTGGGGTCTGAACCTTTAATTTAATGCAAGGTGGTGCTTTTACGTTTGGTATATTCTAAATGCTCTTTTCCCTTCAATTGTATAAATAATATAATTTAATAGCACATTTTCATCTTCGGTGTTCGAACTTGCATTTGACCCATTGACTCATGGTCTTTACATACTAGTAAAACTTTTGTCCCACCCACCCCCCAACCCCAAATAAACCATCATGATAATTTGAACATGGTCGAAGGGATTTCATATTGCTATTAAATATTTGATTTAAGATTTAATTATTATTTAAAGAAATTATGGATTCTTCCGCAATGTTTTTCTTTTGTTATTATTTTAATATTTTTTTATCCATATCATCTATCTTCTTCAGCAAAAAATTCAATATGCATTTTTTTGCATTGAGCTCTTTCATTAATTGATAAAAATATCAGTCAATTCATGATATTTTTTCTTGACAAAAATATAAGATAAGGAGATGGCTCCATGTTGTCACGCCGGGATGGAAGGCATGCAAGGGAGTTGGACGAAAGAGGTTAACGATGATCTAGAAAACCTCGGAACCTTGCAGAAACTTGTACATAGTTGTAGGAATTGTGTAGAACTTGTGTAGAAAATTCTAGAGAATGTTCTAGAGAATTCTAGAGTAAGAAAATTTTTTGGATATGTAATATAGACTGTAGGATTGAGTTGATCTCCATCGTCAATTTGGGAGGAGACTTGTATAAATAGGCTAGGATCTCATTTGTAAACAACCAAGTAGAAAGTAGAAACCAAGTGGAAGTGTAAAGAAAGTAGAGTTCAAGTAATTGAAGCATCTTTGATTTCCTCTCTCAAAGTCTTTTATGCTTCACGCTTGACTAACTCACTTAGCATACATAGCACTCATGTTTTTGCAATAGGGGTGAGGCTAACTTAGCTAGTGTTGCAAGGGGTGAACAAGGGGCTAAGTGCCGCACAGCAACTTGTAAGGGACAAGTCCGTGATAGGTGGTATTAGAGCCCACTTGGGCGTGGTGCTATGAAAGAACTGAGTATGACCAATG
>JACGDI010005364.1:873814-897222 GCA_014898725.1 Jacaranda copaia
TTTCTCTCTACCTCACCGGCATTGTGATACTATAGTGGCAAAGGATGCAAGCTGACATTGAAAAATGGTCTATTCAGGTTGATACATGGGAAGACTTCAAAAGGAGTTAAAGAAGTATTTCTATCGGGAAAATATCATGTACGAGGCCCAAAAGAAGTTGTTGGAGTTGAAGTAGTGAACAACCATTCCAAAGTATGTGAAGGAGTTCACAACGCTGATGCTCCAAAAACCCAACATGGCGGAGGAAAACTTGATGTTCTATTTCATTGACGGCCTCCAAAGTTAGGCACGGTAGGAAGTGTAGCGGAGGAACGTGACAACACTAGATGAGGCTATTGTGGTAGTCGAGTCACTTACCAAATATCAAAGGAACATCAACCCCGACAAGTAAAAGAACAAGAAGGGAAACTAAGCTAAAGGTGGGGGAGAGAAGAAGGATCGTGGGGGTTGGTATTACAAATCCTTGTCTGGACGAAAAGACTATGAAGAGAAAAAAAAGGCTTTTGTGCCCAAAGACGGTTGCTATGAATGCATAGTGCCGCATGTAATGAAAGACTGCCTGAAGTTTGGTTCCTTATTGATTATCGTCAAGGGGCAAAGGCAACAATGAATAGCCTAGAACAAGGTGAAAGCCATATTGAATCTTTACAGTTGTTGAACGCCCTCAAATGCCAAAGCGATGCCTACAACATCAAGCAAGGGGTTGTTGTACATAGAAGCCAATATCAATGGCAAGCCCACTAAGGCAATGGTAGACACAAGAGTAACACACAACTTTATTGACAAGCAAGAGGTGAAGTGTTTGGGCCTTCGCATCGTGAAGGGGGATGGTTGGCTCAAGATAGTGAATGTTAGTGCCAAACCGCTCAACGGCACTACTAAAGGCGTGGACATGGAGTTGGGCACTTGGAAAGGCCAAGTGGACTTCTTAGTAGCATCGATGGATGACTACAGGGTTGTGCTAAGGATGGACTTCTTGAGGAAAGTGATTGCAATCCCTATGCTTTACTTCAATTCTATGTGCATACTAGATAAAGAAACGACATGCATGGTACCCACAATGAGTGCACCCTAAAAGAATGTCAAGATGTCATGACTGTTGGCTATGGTATTGGCTAAGGGGGTCAAGAGAAAATAGTCGACATGCTCAGCAACTATGGAGGTGCCAGAACCAACAAATGGAGCACAAGGAAATGATGTACCACTAGAGATGGAGGAGTACAAGCCCGACAAAGTAAACACAGTAGTCGATGCCCCAACTAAAAGATAAACTTACAGCTGTAAGCCTAGCTAAAGGGACCGTGACAGATGCAATTAAGCAGGGATTGGGGAATAACCCTATATGGCTAGGGAGCTAAGGAAATTAGTTGAGAAAGGAAAGACACGATGATTTTAGGTAGAGGACGATCTACTATACACTAAGAGGCGATGCTTGTATGTACTAAAGTGGAACAACCTTAGGCAAGAGCTTATTCGGAAATGCCATGATACAAAGTGTGCAGAACACTTAGGCTAAAAGAGGACTCTAGTGCTACTCGAGACGACATACTTTTAGCCCTAAATGAGGGATAAGGTTGAGGTGTATGAGTTGACGTGCCTCATGTGCCAGCAAGACAGAGGTAAGAATAAGCAACCCACGGGATTACTCGGACCGTTATTAACTCCTGAGCATCCATGGGAATTGATCTCCATGGACTTCATAAGTGTCCTACTGAAGTCTAAGGGATTCAGATCAATCATGGTTGTGGTGGACAGATTTTCCAAGTACGAAACCTTTATACCATGTTTGAGGGACTGCATGGTAAAAGAGGTGGCATGGGTGTTCTTCAAGAATGTGGCGAAGTACTAGAGGCTGCGAAAGAGTATTATAAGTGATCGAGACCCCCGTTTCATGGGCAAGCTATAGATGGAGCTTTTTCAAGTTACTCGGGATGGAGTTGTGTTTCTCAACGAATTTTCACCTATAGACTGACAGACAGACTAAATAGGTGAATGCATTACTAGAGTGTTACCTAAGGCACTTTGTGAGTGCCAACCAACGAGATTGGGCTAAGCTCTTGGACGTGGCACAGTTCATCTACAACTTGCAGCGGAGTGAGGCCACAGGAAAAAGTCCGTTCAAGTTAGCAACGGGACAACAACCTTACATGCCGCTCATGCTAGTAATGTCAGTTGATAGGAAAAGTTTTGACGTGATAAAGATGTCTAAATCATGGAAGGGGCAGGTCGACTTAGCACGTTCGAGTTTAGAAAAGGCCTACAAGAGGATGAAAAAATGGGTTGATGAAAAATAGCGCCCACGGGAGTTAAAGATTGGCAACCAAGTCATGGTGAAGCTATTACCATAGCAATTCAAGGTATTGAGGGGAATGCATAAAGGCTTGGTGCGCAAGTATGAGGGGCCGTTCGAGATCGTGGCACGGATAGACAAAGTTTCTTATCGACTTGACCTACCGAGTACATTGAAGATGCACCTAGTCTTCCACGTGAGTATGCTCAAGCCATACCAAGGGGATGAGGAAGACCTAACTCAAGGGGAATCATGTCGAGCACCTTAGCTTTGACGAAGTTATATGATAGGGAAGTCGAGGAAATCTTGACGTCAAAAGTTGTGAGATGATGAGGCGTCCCACCTAGCACGCAATACTTGATCAAGTGAAAGGGACTACCTGAGTCCAAAGCAACTTGGGAGACTAAGGAGGACTTGTGGCAGTTTCAAGATCAACTTCGAGACTTTGACGCAACAAAAGTGTCGCTAAATTAGGTGGGGGAGAATGTCACGCCCTGACTAAAGACATGCAAGGGAGCTAGACAGAAGAGGTTAACAATGATCCAAAAGACTCCAGAACCTTGCGAAAACTTGTACATAGTTGTAGGAATTGTGTAGAAAATTCTGGAGAATTCTATAGTAGGGGAAACTTCTTGATGTGTAATCTAGACCATAGAATTGAGTTAATCTTCACCGTCGATTCAAGAGGATACTTGTATAAATAGGCTAGGACCTCATTTGTAAACAACCAAGTAGAAGCGTAAAGAAAGTAGAGTTCAAGTAATTGAAGCCTCATTGATTTCCTCTCTCAAAGTCTCTTTTGTGCTTAACGCTTGGCTAACTCACTTAGTGCACATAGCACTTGTGTTTTTATAATAGGGGTGAGGTTGACTTAACTAGTGTCGTAAGGGGAAAATAAGGACTTAAGTGCCGCACGACAACTTATAAGAAACAAGTCCATAACAATGTGCTCTGATCATTATTTGAGATTCTAATTTTATTGCCACAATCTACAGTATCAATTAAATGAAAATTTCTTCTCAATAAATATGATTTATTTATAAATTAGTACTCAAAGCAAATTCAAATTCGAATTGATAACCTCCTTGTCAATAAGACTTGCCTTTGGCTATTCTATTTTCATTTTTCATGGTTAGAGTAGAACATTTATGTTTTTCTCTGTTGATGGGATCTCACCATCTCAGAATGCTTTTACAAGTATCATCTTCTAATGCCAAATATAGCTAAATTACATATTAATGCATTCTCATAAACCAAACTCTAAGTAGAGTCTTTGTACATGTGTTCTTTTTGTTTTTCTTATTGTAAAAGACTTCTTTGTCCTTCTGTCTACTACTGTTATGGGCAGTTCGCAAGTTGTTCTGTAAATATAAGCAAATCCAGGCCTATTAAAGAGTCCAACCAACTATCACTCATCCTTTGTACCTCATAAAACTTTACAGTATTCTACAAACCACAATCAGCAAAACTGAATCCTCCATTACTATGGCAACAATGGCACCAGATCCTTCTGCCCTCCTCCTCCTCCTCCTCCTTTCCATCGCCAACTCCGCCAGTGCCGCGGCGGCCAGCATCTCCCCCACCTCATCACCACTCTCTGCTCCCACCCCATCCTCCCACCCCACCCCCAAGCCACCCACTTCCTCCTCTCCCATTTCTTCTTCTACCCTTGACCCAAAACAACTCAGAGCTCTCCAGTCGCTTAACATCTTCACCTCCAAAGACCCCTGCTCTCCGCCGCACCGCTTCTCCGCCACCCCTCCCACCATCACTTGTGACTCCTCCAGGCCCTTCCGCCACCTCCTCTCCCTCGCACTTTCCAACTGCTCGGACGATGTTGCCTTATCCCTCACTGCCCTGAAGTCCCTTTCAACTCTCACCTCTCTCAGCTTCGTCAACTGCCCCATTTCCCCAATTGGTTTCCCAGCTGACCTCACTTCAAATCTCCATACTTTCACTTGCATTAACAGCCTCAAGAAGCTCACTGGGGTTTGGCTTAGCAGGCTGCAGAATGTGACTGATTTGACTGTCTCAAGAGTGAGTATTACTGCCAGTGGGCCTTCTGTTATACTTAGCGGCATGAAATTCTTGCATTCTGTTACTCTTTCACAGGCAAATCTATCAGGCTATCTCCCAAAACATTGGCATCCGAATCTTACTTTTGTTGATTTATCAGGAAATCATCTGAAAGGAAAGATACCCATTTCTTTGACTCGCCTTGAAAATCTTGTTCTCTTGAATCTTTCGTCTAATTCCCTCAATGAAGCAATTCCCTCCGCCATTGGAGACTTGAGTTCTTTGCAGAATCTTTCTTTGGCTTCTAACTCGTTATCCGGGCCAATTCCAGAGTCTTTAGCTGCTGTCCCGGGGCTAATGCACCTTGATCTGGGTTCTAATCAGCTCAATGGGACGATCCCCAATTTCATAAGAGACATGAAGAAGTTGAAGTACCTAAATCTTGAAAGGAACAACTTCCACGGGGTGTTGCCTTTCAATGCAACATTTATTAAAGGATTGACAGTTTTTAAGGTGGGTGGAAATTCCAATCTTTGTTACAACCACTCAACTTTGGGGTCAAAAGTGAAGCTTGATATTGCTCCTTGTGATAAACATGGGCTGCCTATGTCACCACCGCCAGCTAAGGATTCATCTTTTGATGATTCAAGTGACAGTAGTGATGAAGATTACGACAATGTGGAGGAAAAGAAGCATCACAGTGGACCAAGTAAGGTTGTTCTTGGTGTTGCAATTGGGCTATCTTCTATTGTCTTTCTCATTGTTTTCTTGGTTCTTTTATCTAAATGTTGTAAATAAATTTGGAACAAAAAATTATTTGTTGTTTAATTAGCTTAGGGAAAATCAGGCATTAAAGATAAGATTTGTTCTAGTAGTTATTTTGGTTCAGAAAGAGAGGGGTGAAAGAAAAAGAGGATTCTTTTGTGTGTGATTCTTTTGTTTACTTTTCCATATATTGCTGGAGCAGAGAAAAGCTGTGTTGACGATCTCTGCTCTGTATTTTACTTCTGATCTGGGGTGGATGGTTTGCCTTTGAGCCAAAAATGGTGGCTAATTATTACTTTTTAATGGTACTGGGCTTATTTAAATATAGTTCCTCTTCAGCTTTGTTTCTCTTGAGGCAAGAATTTAACCCTTCTTTTTTTTTTGCACTTTCCGTAGTTTCAGCCTTGATTTTTCCTTTCTGAGCTTTTTGTTTATTATATCTTGAGAGGCATCCCTATGTTTTGATCTGGTTCACTGAATTTCTGAGTCTAAAGATATGCACCATTGATTTCAGCCTATGTTCCTTATATGATCAAAGGGGAAAGGACTTAACATATTAATAGCTCTTGTTGAAGAAGAGCTTTCTTTATGCAATGATCACGGTATAGTTTCCTATCTCGTGAAGAAAATTTTTGTACACCTGTGGTTGAAAAAGTTTCACCCTAGCTCCTTGCCTTGGCCGCCACAAGGGACCAATGTGATAATAAAGTATGATGTGTCAGTGGTGAAAGGATTGTGGGTATATAGCTTTATCAAGATTTTATAACTCAAGATGCTTTAGTTGATACAAACATGAATACAAGATCATAGCGAACTACTGGCAGGGTTAACCCTATTTGGGTTAATTGTCAAAATACGGTAAAATAAAAAAAAAAAAATTTAAACTATCGTAGTTTCAAATTTTTTGTAAAACTACAGTGCAAGAGTTTTATTATTATTTTTTTTAAATTCTAGATGGTTGCTCCTCTTGTAGGATTGATATTTTTTTTTAATTATTATTTATCTGCAAAGAGGCGTGACCTATCTTGCACGATTTTTGCCAAGATCTCTTGGCAGTTTTTTTTTATTATTTAATAATAACGGAGTTACAGCGCCCGTGACTCTCTGAAAAAGTGCCTGTTTCAAACGTCTTTTCAGGCATACCTGCCAAGAGGCGTGGCCTGTCTTGGCATTTTTAATTTTTTTTATTATTTAAATTTAAGTGAGTCACTCCTCTTGGCATTTTTTTTTATTATTTAATAATAACGGAGTCTCTGGCGCTAAAAAGTGCTCGTGACTCCCTGAAAAGGCGCCTGTTTCAGGCATACCTGTCAAGAGGTGTGGCCTGTTTTGACATTTTTAATTTTTTTTTATTATTTAAATTTAAGTGAGTCAGCACTCGTGACTCACTTAAATTTAAATAATAAAAAAAATTAAAAATGCCAAGAGGCGTGGCAGAATGCCACGCCTTTTGGCAGATATGCCTGAAAAGGCGCCTGTTTTCAAGCAGTTACGGGTGTTGTCAACGCCCGTGACTGCGTTATTATTAAATAATAAAAAAAAATGTCAAGAGGCGTGGCCATTTGCAGATAAATAATAATTAAAAAAAATGACAAATCTACAAGAGGCATGCCCATAGAATTAAAAAAATAATAATAATAATAAAACTCATGTAAGAGGCGTGGCCACGCCTCTTGCTCTATAACTTGTTTAAGGCGTGGGTAGTTCTACAAAATTTTTGAAACATTGGTAGTTTTAAATTTTTTTTTCCATTTTCCTGTATTTGGACAATTAATTAAGCCTTTGTGTTTTTGTTTTTCCCTCTATGTGGGTTCGCCTTTAACGTAATTACTAATTAGTATAATGGACCAGTGCCAGGTCAGTGAAATATATTTAAGCAGATTATTAAGGCTAATGATTAAGTGGTCCATGTTCCACCCTTCATGTTTTGAGGCTAATCAAATGCTTTTATCATTTGCACAAGCTGTGAGAATACAAATCTTGGTAATAAACGCTATCCCTGCCCATGACCCTGACATCTATCATATCTCAGTGAAAATTTGAATCCCTTTCTCAGCAAGGCCGTTGCTTCTGCAGCCATTTTTTGCATGTACAATCAATTTTACAAAGCAACCAAATAATTTCCTCAGCTCTCGTGCAACCACCAAATTCTTATTTCAACAAGAACACAAGACACTGAGTTTGACTAGAAGAGATAAACAGCCGTAGAACAAGGTCCATAAAAATGTGAGAGTGAAAATTTTGAGCCAGATGTTGCATGTGGTGAAAATTTCATATACAACTACGGAGAGTGGCAGTAAGGGTCACCATCTCCTATGAGAATTAAGCACTCATGAGCATATTAAACTATCTTGATAGCATTTACAGTTCTAATATAACCTCGCAATTATTAGGATCGCATTTTACTGCTAAGTTAATAGCTCATTATACAATTGAAGCCCTTCTATGCCAAAAGCAAGAGAAACCCATCTCTTTCTTCTTTTTTCCATCTTTATATCACCACAAGGGGACATGGAGATGTAATAAAGGGAATAATCTTGATTTCTTGAATTAAAAATAAAAGAGAAAGAGACTTCTGGGTTTTTTATTTTTTATTTTTTATTTTTTTCCCCGTTCTTCCATTATTCTATGGTTATGGTCATGTTAACACATTCTCGTCAAGTAACCGGTCATCACAACCATTGGTCTTAATCTGCCACTGCAATTGCAAAGTGGCGGTCTAAGTGACCAAAAAACGACCCTTAAGAAAATCGGAAAAACGTATGTCTTGTCGAAATATCCATAACAAATTAACAACAAACATGGGTCTTAGTCTCGCACTACAGGAGTCAAAAAGCGGCGGGTAAACTGACCCAAATAACCCTGAAAATGTCGAGATGAGCTGTGACACGTGTTTTCGTGGAGCGTGAGGTTAATGAGTTCTGGACAGGATATACCCACGTACCGCTTCTGCTTTGTGGTGAACGTGGCTTTGTTGACTATTTACTCATAAATTCATCGTGCAGCCCAGCGTCCAAAGGTTTGCCAAGAAAATATGGGAGGAGCGGTTCTCTATCCGCATTCCGTTCTTCACTTGCCATCATTTTCTGCCTTGAGCAGCAGAACCAGATTCGGAAGATCGAGTTTTTCTTTAAAAGGTATATTCTTTTTTGGCCTATTTCTTGAATTATATCTTTAATTCTTGGTATTCTATAAATTGGATTTTATTGATTCATGTGGATCCTGTTTTTGTTTGCGTATTTGTTTTTGCTATAGATATTTGTTGGATCTGAATTTGGGTGGTAGATTCTTTTGGGTTGTCTGCCATTCTTTTCCACTATTGTTTGACATAGTCCAAGGGTGTCAATCTCAGAAATTTGGTATATTGTACCGATGTTATCCATGGTATACCTTGAAAATTTCCAGATAAATGTAAGCATTGCATTCTAGTAATCTGGGGTGATGTGGCCTAAATGTAGCTGGATTCCCAACAAATACACTTATGATACATGCAATTGGGGACCAAAGATGTGTCTATTGTACATTTTGGTTGGTCTATTGTTTTTCTGGTTAACATTTGAATTTTGCTATTATAAACACATTAGCAGTTCAAATGAACCTTTTTAGACAACATCAGACTGAGGTATCATTTCTTGATGCAGCTTGTTCAATTTGGCAGAAATAGGAGATAGGTCTTTGGCTTCAAGCATTAGGGCTGATGGAAACAGAGAAAGGCCTCAAAAGAGCCCTTCCCCAGGAAGGGCACCTAAAGCAGAGGGGCTGGGGGATAGTCCTCGATCCTTTGATGGTAGATCATCTCTGTCGCCTAACAAGGAAGAGATCTTAGCTCTCTTTAAGCGAATACAGTCTTCAATTTCTAAAGGGGAGACTATGAATTCAAAGAAGAAAAATTCAAACCTTGCTGAAGATAAGTCCTCAGCTGAATCAATTCTGCAAGTTCTTCACCAATCAAAGACTCGAGGAAAAGGTGTGTTGAAGATTCTTGTGATCATCGGTGTTCTTTAATGGTCTGAACCTACATTTTTTTTTGCTCACCGACAGGGAAAACTTCAGGCAGAAAAGGGAATAAATTCCTTGCTCCTAGGAAAGATTCAGTGAAGAAAGAAGAGAGAGCAGATCATTCATCAACAGTCAGCTTGAAATCAACAAGGCCGCCATCAAATTTTGCAAGAAGGTCTCCAATACCAACTCTATCAATCACAAGAGATGGAATTAAGCCAAAAAATGAAACATTACCAGCAACACCTGCTCTATCAATTCCAACAGAGGAAGTTGAGTGGAAAAATGAAACCCCACCAGCAACAGATGTTGATAATGATCAGCAATCCAAGAAGTTCAATGAAATGAAACTTCCTCAATTAAAAGAAGTTGCAAAATCAAAAGGGATCAGGCGTTATTCTAAACTTAAAAAGAGTGAGCTTGTAGAGCTCCTAATCAGGACGCTAAACAACCCTTCGTGAAATGGAAGCCACTTCAATGATCAACAATGCTTGAACTTTCTTTTTGTTGGTTCCCATATTCCTCGTTTCTTATTTGTGAACTCTCGTATTATTTCATCAGTCAAGAATTACTCCACATATGAGCACTGTTTTCACTTTAGTTCTTCTGCCTCAACTAACTGGAGGTACAACATTCACCCAGAACCATGCACATACTATATAGCAACTTCTTGCATCGCCAAACCACCACCAAAAGAAATCTTTTACGCCCAAGATAATCACAATATATAACCTCCTTTTTGAAATGTATGTTCGTGGCATCCAGGAATCTTCCTAGATCCCTTCTAAAACAAGTAATCACTAGAATTTGAATCCACTTTCCGACTTCATGCAGACAACATTGGCTCGAGCAGGGTGGAAATTTACTGCTGACTTTACGATATGCACATAAGGAACTCTGTAACTCATTATTGACAGTAACTCATCAAACAACGATGGCGCTTGCTCGGCGCCAAGATGCCGCTATAAATCTTGAATTTTTTACGACTCATGATACATAAGAATATAATAGAAAACCAAACTAAACACAAAAGTTGGTCCGTCAATCAGCAAAAATTCAAAATCAACGGTGCATGGACTATGGATCTAGCAAAGCATAACTAGATTTCCCGGTACTTCCATTCTTGAATTTTGCATGTGATGCTGAGAGGCTGAGGATTCAGTGGGTTGGCGGGGTTGAGGATAGGGCTTTTGCTGTTGTATTTTGCAATTCGGGTTACATTTCATGTGAATGACCATTATAACCCTGAGAAAACATTAAAACCCAAATATATATGTATAAGAAAGAAAATAGAAATGTTGAGAAAATTTCCGTTGCCGGGACTCGAACCCGGGTCTTTCGGGTGAGAGCCGAATATCCTAACCATCTAGACTACAACGGAGTGCTGGCTTTAGCCTTCTGCAATTAAACTATAGTACAAAACAAAACAGCACTCCAGCCTTCTACAAATAAATCATATTATAAACAAGATGTAAAAACGTTAAAAAGTTCCGTTGCCGGGACTCGAACCCGGGTCTCTCGGGTGAGAGCCGAGTATCCTAACCATCTAGACTACAACGGATTGTTAGTACGCTGCTGCAAATTTCTCTTGTAAGGAGCATCTCATGCTGCTTCAACCTTCCCACCTCAACTGTTTGCAGGTTTTGCTTGTGAGAATGCAGTACGTCCAATGAGTTTCTGTTGAATCTAGACATCAGCATATTCCAGCCTCTATTTCATCATCATGCTATATATTATGAAATGAAATTAACTAATTGTTCGACTAATTTTTTTAATAAAAAAAGATGGAAAAGAGCGGTCCCCATAACAATAACTCTAGCAGGCCTACAGTCAAATTTGCCTCCACTCAGGAACATCATAATTATGTCTTACCCTGTTTTAAATATTTTGTCTCTGTGCGCGCGCGCGTTAATATGATCACATTAAAACATATTTACCAGGAAAAACCAAGGAAACACAAATGCTATAACCTGGCACGCCATTAACAAGTTACACAAAAGCTGTCCATGCAAACTTCTGCTGCCATGTAAATGTGCTGCTGCTACAACTATCACCAGGCCTCTCATTCCACTCTTCCATGAATCCATTGTTACCAACACCTCTCACATTCTTGGCTGTCTCACCACAAATAACACATAATCTACAAACTTAAATTGAAGCAAGGCATACATAAAAAAGCAAAGAAGAAAAGGCGAAGGACCTACGTATGCCAGATTCATGACACGTGGACCAACTAGTTCAATTAAGTTGGCATGCTGCGCAATACCATATATTTCTACAGTGGTTCATGTCTTTCTTAAATCATTTATCCATCCCTTTTTTCCTTTTTCTTTTTCTTTTTTCTTTCCATGGGTATCAAAAGCTTACAAATAACCAGCTTGTCAATCTCACGAGTTAATTGCCTGCTCGAATCTCAAGAAAATAGACCCATAAAGTTGACACTTTTTTACTGATGCTGTACCCCATTAAGTACCAAATAAGACAACAGTTATTGGTGTCATTCCAAATAAATTTGCTTAAGAAACAAAAGAATGTCAGATGTCCCAGGCTAAGAAGCCATTTTGGAAAAAGCAGCACAGAAGAAGTTATAATACATCCCCATGGTAAAGCTTTGAAGCAAGTGAAGAGAAAGAAATGAAGTGGAATAAATTACATATAGCACCATAAGCAACAATATTCTTTCACAGCACATACAAGCCAGCCGTAGCACCAAACAGAACAAAAAAAGCAGCAGACCAAAAAAAGGAAAAACAAAATGGACCTGCTTTTTTCGGATCCCGCTGCTCCTTTCGAGGCATTTACCTATTTATACATTCCATTTACTGCCTGTTGCAAGCTTTCTTGTCCGTTACCAAACAGATACAAAAAGGATGTCCTCCCCTCCAGCTACGCCACTTAGAGATGAATGGATGTTTGTCACACGAAAAAAGGAGAAAACGAGTAAAAACTGAACATATAGGGAAACAACGCTGGCTGCGCCATTCTGTACTAGCCCTCATAGCGCAAGGGATGCTGCCCATCAGGCTAAGCCTCAGTTAGAGGTACTTTAGAACCCTTCGTGTTCTGATACATGATGTAGAATAACTCAATGCCCTTCTATAACTCACGTCATGCCTTCATAGGAAGCAAAAAATTGTAGACCCATTTGTCTTTTCACATGGTCTGGTATCAGCTTGTTGATGAGATCTGGAGAGGCGCCGGATAGCTACACCAAGAAAATATATAATCGGATAAACTATAATTATGACAACTCAAATCAGAACATTATAAAATCTCACACTCCACTGACTCCAGCCCAGAAAGGCTGTCCAGTTCCTTTTTTTTTTTTGGTGTGTGTGTTCAAGGTGGTGGTGGTTATTTATTTTATTGGTTTTTTTTTTTGGTGGGGGAGGGGGGGAGGGGGTAGACAAAAGTCAAAACTTCGCAGCACTTTCTTGCAAAACTCATTGGAGCTTGTAAAAATGGAGAAGTAGATTAATCGGGAGTTACCATTCAAACAAAGACTTCCTATTGCGATAAAACAACAACATTTGTTTGACACAAAATTGATTCGGTAAATAAGTGGATTATCTATGGAAGTTTAATGTTGGATTAAAAGGAACAATAAATTGTGCTGCACAACGGAACCCAAATGTAAATACCTCCTGTTTGAAGTTGAATACAGGTGGCAGTGGGCGACCATTTGGCAATCGAGCATTAGGTTCTCGAAGCTCATCAAAGAAAGGATGAGCACATGCATCTAGCTGCAACAAGAATTATACTCATCAAAAAATAGATAAATAAATATATACAGAACTACAAGCAGCCTAATTATGCATCTGTATGAAATTGAGAATCATAAACTATTACTTCAACCAACCACCACATATGACATTACAAACATCAATAATAATCTGGAAAAGGGAAGTGGAGAAGCTCACTGCAGAGCAACGCAGATTTGGAGAGTATTGCAGCAACCTGGAGGCAAGGTCTATTGCTTCTGGAGGCATCCTTTTCTGAAAAACCTGAAAGCACGCACAGGTGTTGCAAAATAAATTTTAAGAAAACTTTGAAAAGGATACAAAAATTATACTAGAGCTCCACATAAGCACACTTCAGAGACTACTGACAATCATTATTGTGGGGCAAGCAATAAAAATAAAAGATAGAAATTACAGTATACTATCATTAGGATGTACTCCACAAGGCACTTTGATCATAGAAGCTGTTCCTTTTTTTATATTCTTTTGGTTCTTCCCCTTCATTTCCCTGGCTAGTTTAGCAATCCTTTGTGTATCCTGGGCCAGAACCCTGTGTGGTTAACGATGATATAGGTGTGAACTAACAAATGAGGAGACCTCAGGATACCATGAAGTTGATATTTGGACTGTCTTTGCCACACCACTGCAGAATGGCTAAACATGTTCTTGCATAGAACAGCCTTACAACTGAGTACATAAAGACCAAAGTCAGACATCAATTCTCTATGTGGGTTAATGACACGTGGTCCAGATCCTCTTGAACAGAACCTTTTCCAACACACCAATCCACTGCCACATATCTCTCACCACGTGCCCAGACAAACTTACCACTTACTCTGAAAAGTCAAACTGGGAAAACTACATCATCATGTAATAGAGAGAACTGTTCAAGACTTCATTTGCATTCAAATATTTCACCTCTCTCTTGAAGCTCAGTATCTCAATTATTAGTAGAAGCAAGACTGCTTGGGTGTTTACAGATGTCCACACCACATTCCCTCAAGTGTTGCAAAATACCTACTGGTTTTGCTTTCAATCCTTCTGGTCCGGAGAGGTCGACAATTACCAATCAAGACGATCAGACTACATTTTTCAGCTGAGCACAAAGACTTATAATAAAATGAAGATGCAGTGACAAAGGTAATAACAACAGTAATAATTGGCAAGCAAGAAAATGAAAAACAAAGATATGAAGTGCCCCTGGGTTTGTACACAACTTTCAAAGTTGAAATCTGTACCTTGTGCCAGGGGTGTGCCTTTATTTGTGGAAACCTAAAATCAGTATAGTTTGGATTCATACAACGAACTTCCTCCCGCGTTGGAGTTCCAAGAACCTGGAAAAGAATAAATTAAATTATGAAATCAATATACCTTACAACACTCCTAGAGATGAGATGGTACCTTGATGATTTCCACAAGCTGATCCACGGCATTCTCCCCGGGAAATAATGGCTACGATTGCATTAGAAAGTCAGGCCAAACATGCATTAATGCCAAAAGAATGGATAGAAAATAAAACAGAGAAACAATTCAGTGGTGGCAGAAATAAGAATGCTACTCACTTGGCCCAGAAGAAGCTCGGCGAGGACACAACCCGCTGACCAAATATCAATTGAGGTAGTGTACTCCGTTGCACCAAAAATGAGTTCAGGAGCCCGATAAAATCGTGAGCAGATGTAAGATATGTTTGCTTCACCTCTCACCTATTTATAAAATAAATATAATGTTAAATTGAAAAAAGAGAGGGAAAAAAAATTCTAATCAGGTTTCCACAAACACACAGCAGCAGACAAAAAAATACAACTAGTGATGCCATTTTGTCAAACATCAATATGCATGGAAAGAATAATGCTGGAGTTCTCTAATTGTTATCAACAAGAAGTCCAAACAACAAAATAAGTGGTATAACTATGGAATGAAGAAGAGCAGCACTTACTAGTACTTTCGCACTTCCAAAATCGCATATTTTAACCTGATGAGTTAGAGTATCGACCTATACAGGAAACAGGTGATACCATTAAAAAGACAATTCCGCAACTCAATTAATTAGTTCAAATGATTCTACGAATAAATACCAGAACATTTTGAGGCTTCAGGTCTCGGTGGCAAACTCCGGCAACAAAATGCATGTAAGCCAACCCTCTGAAAATCTGCAACGCATATCCTCATTATCATGTTCAGAGAGAAGACAAACGGCAGTTAGATACAACTTAAAAGGAAACACAGCACACACTTGGTAGGTATAAAGCTTCACGTAAATGAGTGGCATCCTCTGGTTCACATTAGTATAATGCTTCAAAACACTAAACATGGTTTCTGGGACATATTCCATCACTAAATTGAGAAAAAGCTCATTTTTGGTTGTAGTTGAATAGAAACAATGCTTCAGGGAAACAACATTAGGATGATCCATTGTCTGCATTAGCTGCAGTTCACGGTTCTTGAATCGTCTGTCTAGCAGAACCTTCTTTATAGCAACAGACTCTCCAGTTTCAATACATTTTGCCTAATTACAAAAGAAATAGAAAAAAGTTAAAAACAAAAAAGTGAGGTGACCACAATAATAACGGAACATGGATTTATAATTACCTGAAAAACAACTCCAAAAGATCCATTCCCCACAACTCGCTCTGCCATATAACTAACGGTCTGCAGAATATTCAAACAACAGAACAAGGTTTTAATAACACATTCTTCCTATTCCTTTCCTTTTGTTGGATTGAAATCCGGTAAATCCCAAAAAGGATTACTTTCCCCAGCGATTAAAGAAAAAATCTAGCAGCGGTTCCAAAGTATAATAGATAATGATTAAGGAAACAATCAATAGGTAACAGTTGAGCTATATGCTACCATTTGTAGGCAAGCAAAGGAAGTTAAATAAGTTTAAGATGCTCAAAGTTTTGGCTTGATATCACAAGCTGGCACTAAAAGATGCTTGATATGGCTTGCTATTGTTCTAGTGAAGCTAAAAAGACAGCATTCAATCCAAACTAAGTAATACTTGTATGGTTATACAAGTCCAGTTATTAGCATAATGAACTGAGCCCAACAATTGTATTAGCCCAAATATGCATCCAATCATGGCCCGGATTGGACACCAACCATAAGCTGCTTGGGACATTAGATACAGCCCCAACAATAACAACACACATGAATGCATGAAATTGTTTAGATATGCTCATAATCAGTCAGTATGAATTCTAAGGGATAAATAGCTTTACCTGCTTAGGTTCTCCATTCTTGCCCCCAATGGTTGTGGAAATTATGTGACCGGTGACAGCACCATTCCCATCCATCACAGGAGCAGAAATCTCCTATAAGAAGAGACATGATGATCATATCAAAAAATATACTATAACCACTAGCAACTCTAAAGGCATTTAAGCAATTAGCAATCACTAAGCAGTTATCTGAGTATGGTTGAGAACTCATATTGTCATTTAACCATCCAGGGAGAGAAAGTACATCCTCAAATGGTAATGTACAGAAGGGGGATAATCAGATCAAGCATCGCAAATTAGTCTTATAAATAATTTCTTCAGTAACGATCACGTCAAGATTCAAGAAGTCAGAAAGAAAATACACAGAATAAATGACAGGTGGCCCACTTACCGAGTGAGCCCCATACAGAAAAACCAGGATGATATAAAGAAAAAAGCTAAGGACTTAAAAACCCTACTCTAGTCCCCAATACTGGGCAAAAATCAAGAAACTAACGCTAAGCAACAAAGAATACCACTAATATGTACTAACAATTATATTTTTATAGCTCACTTGAACTTCAAAGAAACGAATATAACTAAACTATTATAGCTCACTTGAACTTCAAAGAAACGAATAAAACTAAACTGTCTTTTTGAAGGGGGAAAAAAAAAAGAAAATAGAGAGACAAAAAGATCTGCGATTTCTTGGAAAATCAAGAACGAAAAGAAAATTCAGCACACCATATTTTCCAGAAATCTTTCTTGCATATGAACCGCAACTCTTCTAACCACTCGGAAGTAAGAAAACATAGTAAGAAAGAAAGTTTACCTTACCGTCGGCCATTGTACGAACAAAAACCTGGAGAAAATTCAGGTGTAGAATCAAAACAGCCCAAAAAAATAAAAAGAATAAGAAAAAATCTAAAAATTTTCAACTTTGTAATTTGCTGTAAACTTTTCCGTTTATGGTTGAAAGCCCATTATTGTCGGTAGAAGAGAAGAAACAAACAAAGACTGGGTGAGTGAGAGGGGAAAAGGAACAGAGTGTTGGGGTGGGGTGCAGGTCCCATCAACCAAACAGCAACCCATGTGATTACAGCTCTTCGCCTTTTTCAATCCCTTTCTCACTCATCTCTCTAAATTCTCCTTTTCTTCATTTTCTGCCTTTGCGGAGAGAATTGAAGAAAGGACCCCCGGAATCTCTTTAATTACCATTTTTTGCCTAGTTGAGGTCGTGTCTTACTGTAGAAAACGTGGGAGCGCGTTTAGGATCTTACAGATCCTAATTCGATTTCTGAATAAACGGCGTTAGTGAGTCAATTTATTTTTTTTTGTAGAAATAAGCCTCAAAAACTTGCTTTATTGACAGGATTTAGATTTATGTTATTAATAACAAGAAAGTAGCAAGAAAAGAGTAAGCTAAATATGCTGGCCAAGCATCTAATGTTGAATAATGTGGGTCAAAATCGTGTTGTTTAAGTTGTCAAAGCATTTTGTCTGTTGTATTTAATATGATTCATCATATGATCAAATGTCGAAATAAAGTACCTTATGCTAAACTATATATTATTATATAAGTGTGCACATGAATATACAACACATATTTTAGTATAAATAATAGAATACTAGGGGAATGTTTGGCTATGTTTTCTCATAGCAAAATTATTTTGAGAAAATATAATCAAACATATCCTCATTTTTCTTTTAAAAAAAGAATTTTTAAAATACTTTCTATTATCTTTCATTATCTTCAAAACTTTTTCATTTTTCAATATATACATACATATTATATATATATTATATATTTTTATTATTATTTTAACAATAAAAAAATTACTTAATTTTATTTTTACCCCCAAAACCCCAACAAAAAAATATTAATTTGACTGCTATATTAAAAAATATCTCTTCCAAAATATAAACAAATATACTAAAATTCTCCAAAATCAATTTTTAACTATTTTTCAAAACATAAACAAAAATCAATCACATTCCTCAACACAACTTACACATTCTCTAATAATTCATTCTTTTAAAAAACACAATAAAATCACACACAAAAAAAAATATATCCAAACATTTCCTAGATATATAATCTGAGCACATACAGTATATATACATAGACAAGTTTGTGTAGTATTCTAATGCACTTAATAATAAGATATAAGAACTTTATAATCTAAAAACTTTACTAAACATTGTCTAGTAATAAACAAAAGTCAAGGGTATGTTTGGATATGTTTTTTATTTGATTTTATTATGTGTTTATTGTGTGTTTTGAAAGAATGAATAATGAAGAAATTGTGGAAAAATATAAAATGAAGGTTAGGGAATGTGATTGATATTTGGTTATTGTTTTAAAAATAGTAAAAAATGGGGTTTTGGGGTTTTGAAATGTTTGGATATATTTTTTAAAGAGCATTTTTTTACTATAAATGTCACATTATTATTTTTGTGTTGAGGTTTGAGGGTAAAAATTGATATTAAAGAATTTTTTTAATTATAAGGATATTAATTAAAAATATTGTGTATATATGTATGCATACATATTGAAAAGATATTATTATATTGTAAGTTTGTAATGATTAAATGAGTTATATTATAATATTTTATGAATTTTATTTATCAGTTGAAAATTTGTTTAATTGTAATTATTATTATTATTATTATTACTACTACTACTACTATAACTTGTGTGATGATGATGATGATGATGATATATTATTATTATTATTATCACGAATACTATTACCATTACTAGTATTAGTATTATTATCATTTTATTTATTATTAATGCTACTTATGTTATAAATATAAGTAATATTATTATTATAATTATTAGTAGTAGTAATATTAGTATTATTATTAATTATCTTTATTATTATTATTATTAAAAAAGTGATAATGGTTTGTGGTGTGTGTGGCAGGGAGTGTGGCATGAGGGCAGGGGGTGGCGCAAGGTGGGTGGGGGTGTGGAAGAATATGAAATTAAAGTGATGTTTAATAAATAATGGGAAGGGCCAAAAACTTTTATGATATTTCACTCTAATAAAAAATAAAAAAATTGATTGAAATATTTGGGAATATTCTTCCCGAAGAAAGTCCTGAAACAACCTTGTTCCGAGAAAACATATCCAAACATTGCCTAATTTGTTGCAAATCTGTTAAGTTGGGAAATAACAAAATTCGCAAAAAGGGGGAGTGGCTACCTTATTTCGAGAGAACATATCCAAACACTGCCCAATTTGTTGCAAACCTGTTAAGTTGGGAATAACAAAATCCGCAAAAAGGGCGAGTGACTATTCTTTTCACTGGAAATTAAAGAGTTGCCCACGATGAATTATAAGGTGGAATAGTCAAAGTTTGCAGGCAAATGATAGCATTAGCATTAATTATACATAATTTTTGACTAATTGTAAGCTTCATGTGTGAGAAATGCTGACTTTAAATAACGTTAATAGAGTTGGCCAAACCCCATTTCATTTCAAGGTTAGTGGCGGATGGGCTTCTTTACTTGTTGAAATTTCTATTTCAATCCACATTTTACTTAAAAACAGTGGCATTTTGTGCAAGGCCTGAACTGGTTTTGCTGTACCCACCACGGGGATTGTAGGCTATGCTTTTATTAGACTTTCTGTTTGTTTTCTTATACAAATTGTTATGTTCATCGCCATTTGCAATATCAACAAACTCCGCTTCAGTTCTGAAAATAATCGAAAGACTTTAGATCGTTGGAATTGTATCATCTAAATCATCAATGTTGTGAATTGGGCATAAACTGATATGATAGTAAAATTTTGGATAATAAGGTACTTTTCAAATGCAATAAATGAAGCTATTTATAGTATTGTCATAATGGTTTACTCAACACACATGACTGTATTTGAGGCCACAAAACTAATAAAATTTATTTATTTCAAGATTTGAGTTTTACAATAAACTCATATATCACGATTTTATTAGAATGTCTAGATATAAATATTTTAAAAGTCATTTTTAATAATAGCACGCCACATTATTAGCACTTAATGTTGATAGAATAGTCCTAATTCAAGAAAAATAATATCCAATACCCAATCATTTTGCATATAAGTCCTCGCATTCCTTTTTCCATTTGATAGTCAGAAGTGGGTTTTCCACCCGCGCTGGACCACTCTCTGTCATTGACTTGATCAATCAAAAGCAATTTCTGAAAGACTCAAGTCACGATTACTCCTTGCGCATCATAACTTCTATGGGAATGAACCTATAAAACCGTTACCCCTTTTCCATGTAATTCTGCACAATAATTGAGTTCATTGTTCATTCAGCATTCATATTCACTCAGATTTCAAGAAAGTGCCAAGTCTCATGGAAGGAAATTCCCACTCTATTCGTCTTTTCACAGTCTTAATCCTGCACTGTTTGTTGGCAAGCTCAGCGACAGCTGCAACCAACATCACCACAGATCAATCCGCTCTTCTCGCCCTGAGGAATCACGTCATTTCAGACCCTTATGGCGTCCTGGAAAACTGGACAGTTTCATCTTCAGTTTGCAATTGGATTGGAGTTACTTGTGGCGCCCGCCATCTCAGAGTAACTGCATTGAATATTTCCAACATGGGTCTTGCTGGAGCCATCCCTCCTCAGGTTGGAAACCTTGCTTTCCTTATTTCCATCGACATAAGAAACAACAGCTTCAGCGGAACTCTGCCTGAAGATTTGGCCCGTTTGCGAAGATTGAGATTCATCAGACTCAGCTTTAACAGCTTTTCCGGGGAGGTTCCTTCCTGGTTCTCTTTCTTGCCTCGGCTTCAGCTCCTGTCTCTCAGAAACAACAGTTTTACTAGTTTGGACTCATTTTATCTTTCTTTCTCAAATGAATCAAAGCTTGAGACGCTGGACATGTCGTTCAATTCTCTTCAGGGCAAAATTCCAGAGTCTATTGGCAATCTTGGTAGCCTGAAGGCCCTAAGCATGGAAGGTAACCGGCTTTCAGGTTCCATCCCTTCTTCAATCATGAACATGTCGAATCTAGAGACTTTGATTCTGTCCCAAAATTTTATTCATGGGATGATACCAGAAGGCATTGGGAATCTTCGTAAACTGAATTGGTTGAGCATGGAAGGCAACCGGCTTACAGGCTCCATACCATTAAGCATCTTCAATATCTCAACATTAGAACTTATAGGTTTCACAGAGAATAGCTTATCTGGTACTCTTCCGGACGACTTATGCCTTCAACTTCCAATTCTCAAAGGGATTTATCTATCTTACAACGAGATACACGGACAGATTCCAACAAGTTTGTCTTCGTGTCCTCAGCTTCAAACCCTTTCATTGTCAAATAACATCATTACTGGAACCATACCACAAGAAATTGAGAGCTTAGAGATGCTTGAAATATTATATCTTGGCTTCAACAAGTTAACAGGTGTGAATATCGGGCATTGACCTGAGTGCAATATTTTGTTTTTGCTCTCATGTTTTCAAAAACTTCATATTCCAATTGAGTTTTGAATTTGACAGGTGCAATCCCATCAGAGATTGGCAAACTTCGCAATCTTCAGTTCTTGGCCCTAGAAAACAACTTGCTAAGGGGCCCTATACCATTCACCCTATTCAATATGTCATTTCTACAGCGGCTGTCACTGGCAGACAATGAACTCAGCGGATCCCTGACAGAACACTTCGGGAATTTAACTATGCTTACGGAGCTTTATCTCGGCCACAACAATTTCACTGGTATAAAGATTGTAAATTTACAGTTTTGCTAGAATTGGAGTCCGAAATATTGCTGTTATTTGTATTTTGCAGGTGTGATACCTCATGCAGTCACTGAACTTATCGAATTAGAGGTTCTAGACTTGGGGACTAACAGCTTAACTGGTCCCATGCCTTCAGGCATATTAAATATCTCAACATTGAGATTGATTTCACTTACAGGAAATAGTCTTTCAGGCAATCTAGCAGCAAATGGAGGCATTCTGCTTCCTAATCTTGAAAAGCTTTATCTTGGCCAGAACAATCTGGATGGAGTTCTGCCAAACTCTATCTTAAATTCTTCCCTGCTCAGGGTCCTAGATCTTTCTCAAAATAGGTTCACTGGTCCAATTCCCAATTCACTAGGGGATCTAAGACTCCTACAAGTCCTAAACTTGGAGGGGAACAATTTTACAAGTGAATCTGTATCATCTGAGTTGAGCTTTATCACTTCCTTGACAAATTCCAGGTACCTGACAGAATTGGCAGTCAGTTATAATCCACTAAATGGAATTCTTCCTACATCTGTGGGGAACCTTTCTTCTTTCCTGCATACCATGTATGCATCTGATTGCAGAATTAAGGGCTATATTCCAAATGAAATTGGCAATTTAAGTGGATTGGTGTCATTGTATCTTTATGGAAATGATTTCACTGGATTTATTCCAAGAACAATCCATGGTTTAGGGAACCTACAACGGTTGTCTCTTGGAAACAACCGATTAAGAGGATCCATTCCAAATGATCTCTGCAAATTAAAGAATTTGGGGGCCATGTATTTGAGCCAAAATCAACTGACAGGTCCAATTCCAGAATGCTTAGGAAATGTCTCCTCTTTAAGGGAGATACATCTTTATTCCAATAACTTGAATTCTGGTATACCTGATAGCTTCTGGAATTTGCAAGATCTCTTGGAGCTTGACATTTCCTCAAATTCCTTTACTGGTTCCCTGTCTCCTCAAATAGGAAATCTGAAGGCTTTGACATTAGTTGATCTGTCAATGAATCAGTTCTCAGATGAAATTCCCAGCACCTTTGGAGGTTTACAAAGAGTGACTAATGTTTCTCTGGCATCTAATAGATTTCAAGATTCCATTCCTGAATCCATGGGTAGCATGTTGAATTTGATTTCTCTGGACCTTTCCCATAATAGGCTGTCTGGAACAATCCCAAAGTCCTTAGAAGCACTAGAACATCTTGAGTACTTCAATGTTTCGTACAATGAGTTATCTGGCGAGATCCCAGCAGATGGTCCTTTTAGAAACTTCACAAGCCAATCCTTTGTGTCCAATGCTGCATTATGTGGTCCTCCTAGGTTTCAGGTTTCATCTTGCCGAGAATCAGTGCACAAATCAAAGAAAAACAAAATACTTCGAGCCATACTCATTCCTTTGGGCCTCGCAGTGTTATTTTTAACCATCACGGCAGCCTTTATATTGATTCGATATGACAGAAAAAAGAAGGCTCCAATTGTATCAGATACATCTGCTAGAGCAGGACCCGCAAGAATTTCTTATCATGATCTTTTACAGGCAACTGATGGGTATAGCGAAAACAATATACTTGGGACAGGAAGTTTTGGCTCAGTTTACAAAGGTGTACTCAGAGATGGAACCATTTTGGCTATAAAGGTTTTCAATATGCAACTGGAAG
>JACGDI010005364.1:906795-931250 GCA_014898725.1 Jacaranda copaia
TTGAGTTGCTTAGCAGATTCTCCCAGTGAGAGGATGAATATGAAAGTTTTTCTTGCAGGACTAAAGAAAATCAAACTTCAGTTTACAGTACACTATACAGTAACCTTAGACATATGGGTAAGAATTGACTGAAAGGATGTGGAATGCAAAATAATGCATAGTTTCTGTCCTGATTGCTGTGAATTTACTTCAGCAGATGGCAGAACTATGGGAATAGGAAAAAGCAGGGAATTTTCTTCACTCCAATGGGTGGGAACTTTGATTAAGCAACAAACAATTATAGTTAAATGAGTTAGAAACAAAAATAGACTCTGATGTTATAGATGAGACATTTCTTGATAATGTGAACTTTACTGCAACTCAGACAGCTATGGCAGATTATAAAGTTATCGTTTGGGTTCAATGACCGGAACTACTATGATGTTTTCTTCTTCTCTTTTTGGCCGATTCAAGAACTTGACTCCGTCTTTTTAAGATGGTTTTTTCCCTTGGTGCTGCTGTATGTTGTGTATATTGTAATACTCTAAATTAGAAGGTCAAAATTAGGTAAATACCCAAACGTCTATACCTAACTTTTCATCATTGGCAAGGATACAAAGTGGGAAATAATGAAAAGAAATTGGCATCATCTGACTCTGAGGTATTATTGCCTTGACCATTCAGCATCCAACAGAAATACAGAAGAAAGTTAATGATGAAGACTCTTTACTTAATATTCAGAAGTTATTTATGATATTTAATTATGAAATCGTGAACATTGGAAAGAAAATGATAATATAGACAAGAACCTGATACCGTAATAATTTTTGCAAGAATACAAACTGAGAAATAGGTGGGGGCTACTGTGTGAAAGGCTGACTTTTAATCGTTTGGCTATATCCACAGCAGGCTGTGAAAAGCGGGTTGAATATGGACAGGGGTTTTTCATTCCGATTAGCACTTAACATTGATAGAATCAATTCCTAATCCAAGAAAAATAATATCCAATCATTGTGGACATAAGTTCTTTTTCACATAATCCTTTTTTCAAATGACTTTTCTCTTGAGTTTTCTTATTTGGTTCTCCGTTTGCTTTTCTGAATTACAGTCTAAATTATCTCCTGTACTGTTTATAGTGCCTAAGATATTGATGTTGTTAGAATTAAAAATAGTGAAGACGTGATTTTTATTTCAAGAAAGCACTTGCTTCAAGAGAGCGTTGAGTTTATTCAAATGTCGTTTCATGTGTTCTTGATTATGGTTTTTATTTTTATTTTTTATTTTTTTTATTTTTTTTATGATTATTGGTATTTATATTTATTAAAACTTTTAGTGAATTGGGTTGATTAGGCTTGATGGCCCATCTTAGTCCATTCAAATAAGTTATGCTTGTCTTTTTATTATAATTTAACTTAATTGTTCTTGGGAATAAGTGGAGTGTATGAATTTTTTCATTTATAAAGGCGTATTCTAAAATTTCGTTAAGATTCGGACCCTCAACTTCACATTTATGAATGATTTATGTCATTGGTCAAAGGCCAAGTAACATGTGAAGTATATAATTTGATTCATTTACTGTCCAATGATATGAAAATGAGAGGAAGGAAACAACTTAGCAGCTTTATTGGACATGAAAATAAAAGGAAACAAACCTTGCTGCTGCATTTTCAAAGTTCTTGCTCTATAACTTTTGGAAAAACCATTCACTTGACAAACCTGAATATCTCTCTCTCAACATTTACACATAAAACTTATACTAAATAGCTGCAGATTAGAAGAGATGTCTTTGGCTTTAGATTGTTGTATATGTCTTACCATTCAATTTGCCACTCAATGATGGATAGAAGTATCTTGCTTCTTTTCATTCCATGGTCTATGCACTTGTGCATGTTCTAGCCTTAAACACACTCAATATTTCAACTGATCAATCTGCACTGCTTGTTTTCAAATCTCAACTCGACCCGGCCAACGTTCTGGCAAGAAACTGGTCTTCAGATACTCCTATTTGCAGCTGGATTGGAATCACTTGCAGCTCCCTTCACCATAGAGTTGCGGCCATAAATGTCTCCAACATGGATCTTTCAGGCATAATTCCTCCACAATTGGGAAATCTCTCTTTTCTTGTTTCTCTTGACATGAGTGGCAATAAGTTCCATGGAAACTTGCCACTGGAGTTGGCTAAGCTGAAAAAAATGAGGTTCATCAGTCTTAGCTTCAATAGTTTTACTGGGAAAATTCCATCTTTCTTTGAGGCATTGCCGAATCTTCAACATCTGCTCCTAGAGAATAACAGTTTCACCGGATCAATACCACCATCTCTATCTAACATATCAAAGCTGGAGACATTGAATTTAATGTATAATTCGCTGGAAGGAATGATCCCTGTGGAAATTGGAAATCTTCATAGCCTAAAGAGTTTGAAGCTAAGAGAGAATCAGAAATCAGGCCCTATACCAGCTAGCATCTTCAATATTTCAGTGCTGGAGAAAGTTGATTTCACTTCTAATAGCCTCTCTGGTAATCTTCCAGATAATATGTGCAGACATCTACCGAGACTCAACTATTTTTCTGTGTATTCAAACCAGTTATCTGGCCCAATTCCATCAACTATTGATGAGTGCTCGCAGCTTCAAACTTTGATACTTCAGTTTAACCAATTTACTGGGTCAGTGCCAAAGCAGATTGGGAATTTATCTATGCTAGTGGATCTGTATCTTGGGGACAATAACTTGAAAGGTACTTATTTTGCGTCTCTTTTCTATCTCCATAGCCATTTTCAGATATTCCATGTAGTTTCTATGCAGGTGAAATTCCAGCAGAGATTGGAAAGCTTCATAATTTGGAGTACTTGACCTTGGATGAAATCGGCCTCAAAGGGCCAATATCGTCTTTCATTTATAACATATCCACGCTGCAATGGCTTTATCTTGGGCAAAATAACCTAACAGGTGATTTGCCATGGGATGTATGCTTGCGACATCCTGCAATACAAGCGCTTTATCTTGGACAAAATCAATTGGCTGGAACCATTCCATGGGAATTGGGGAATTGTTCTTCACTAGTTGAGTTATACTTGGATGCAAACATGTTTACAGGTGCTTAATTAGGGTTTGTTCTCTGTGAAAGCACTTCCATGTTTTGAGGGACTTTCTAATCTTAGTATTCATATTGTGGCAGGTGAAATACCTTCAGAAATTAGCAATCTTTTGAATCTGGAGATTCTAGTTCTTGGAACGAATTACTTGACACATATTCCGCCTACAATCTTCAATATCTCAACTTTGAAAACCCTCTCAGTTCGAGAAAATCACATCATTGGGATTCTTCCATCAACCATGGGCCAAGGGCTACCTAACCTTGGAGCAATTTTTCTGGGACAGAACAACCTCACTGGTTCTATTCCAGATTCTATTTCAAATGCTTCCAGTCTGACCCGTTTAAGCTTGGTTGCTAACAAATTAACTGGTCTTATTCCCAACTCTCTTGGGGAATTGAAGTTTCTTGACTTCTTAAACTTAGGTGAAAATGACTTCACCTCTGAGTCTTCAGAGATGAGTTTCCTCACCTCTTTGACCAACTGCAGGCGCCTAAGAGTTATGTGGATCCAGAATAATTCCTTTAGTGGTTACCTTCCAGATTCAATAGGTAATTTCTCTTCTAGCCTTGAACAAATCGACGCCAGCAACTCTGGAATCAAGGGAACCATTCCAATAGAAATTGGAAATATTAGTAACTTGGCATCCTTATATATGGATAACAATGACTTCACAGGGTTCATTCCCACCACAATCAAAGGTTTAAAAAACCTACAAGTTTTGAGCCTTATAGAAAACAAATTGAGTGGACCAATCCCAGATGGTATCTGTCAGCTAGTCAGTTTAGGGGAGCTCACATTTTGCAAGAATAAGCTCTATGGGCCTGTGCCGGTATGCTTGGGGAATGTTACTTCTTTAAGATATCTTAATCTTGAATCCAATGAATTAAATTCCAGCATACCTCCATCCATATGGGGCCTCAAAGATCTTCTGAAGTTTAACTTGTTCTCAAACTTCTTAAGTGGCCAGCTACCCCAAGAAATAGGAAACTTGGAGGCAACAATCTCAATCGACCTGTCTTCAAATGAGTTAGCAAGTGGTATTCCTAGCACAATCGGTGACCTGAATAATTTGATCAATCTGTCCTTGGCCCAGAATAGGTTGCAAGGACCTATTCCTGATACAGTCAGCAAAATGTCAAATTTGGAAAGATTGGATCTGTCCCATAACAACCTCACAGGCGTGATCCCAAAATCAATGGAGGCACTTCAACATCTTGAGTATCTCAATCTTTCATTCAATAAGCTGACAGGAGAAATTCCTAATGGAGGGCCATTTGCATATTTCAACTACCAATCCTTTATTTCAAATTATGCACTTTGTGGTCCTCCTCGGTTGCAGTTGCCAGCATGCCAGCCTGACAATCACCATAACTCAAGGCAAAAAGCAGTTCTTCGTGCTATACTGATACCATTGGCTGTTGTCTTGGCAATATTTGCCTTGACAGCTTCTTCTTTTCTCATAAAACATCGAAGGAAAAATAAAGCCCCCAGTCAGACAGATATGTTTCCTGCAGTAATGCCAGAGAGGATTAGGTACCACGATCTTGAAAAAGCAACTGATGGCTTTAGCAAAGCCATCTTGCTAGGCATTGGAAGTTTTGGCTCTGTTTACAAAGGGGTTCTCACAGATGGAACACTTGTGGCTGTAAAGGTCTTCAATTTGCAGATGGAAGGAGCCTTCAAAAGTTTTGATACAGAATGTGAAATTCTACGCAATCTTCGCCAGCGTAATCTCACCAAAGTCATCAGCAGTTGCTCCAACATGGATTTTAGAGCCTTGGTACTTGAATACATGCCAAATGGAAGCCTGGAGAAATGGCTGCACTCTCACAATGAACAGTTAAATCTTTCACAAAGATTAAGCATAATGATAGATGTGGCATCTGCGATCGAATATCTACACCATGGATACATAGCACCAGTTTTACATTGTGATCTAAAGCCTAGCAATATCCTTCTAGACGACAGCATGGTGGCACATGTAAGTGATTTTGGCATAGCAAAGCTAGTAAATGCAGAGGACGGTGTGGCACTAACCAGGACTCTAGCAACATTTGGATACATTGCACCAGGTCAGGCTTCCTGCTTTCTCGGCTTCAGCTGTTTTTCGGTTTTTCATTCAGCTTTGAAAAGCAATTCTTCTAACAATATTCATGGTGTGCGTAGAGTTTGGATTGGAAGGCCTCGTATCAACAAGATGCGATCTTTATAGTTTTGGCATTATTTTGATGGAAACGTTCACGAGAAAGAGGCCTACTGATGATCTATTCAATGGAGGTTTGAGCTTAAGGGGTTGGATAAATGATTCATATCCCCATTCCTTGAGTGATGTGATAGATGCCGCTTTGCTTGAATCCGATGAAGAAAACTTCAACAAAAATGTTGAATGTGTATCATTGATCATGAAATTGGCTCTGGATTGCTCTGCTGAATTGCCAGGAGAAAGGACTAATATGAAAGATGCTCGGGCAACTCTGCAGAAAATCAGAAATCAGTTGTGACATGTGATGAAATTTCATCCCTTGTATTTGCAGATACCAATTATCAGAATATTCCAAAAAGAAATCTTGATTTTCAAACAAGTAGAGAAAAAGAAAATAAAAAATATCAAACAGGTTCGGTAGTTGAGTCGGTTGATAAAGGGCCCGCGAAAATCACGTCATATCCGTTACTATACTTCAACCCACTTTTCTATGGCCACTTCAAGTTCAAGGGTTCTCTTTTTCTCTTCCTCTCTTCACTCAAACCCATTCGAATTCTTGAACAGAAAGCATAGATAATAGAAAGGGTCCTGTTTGGTAGAGGGTTGCTTTTGCCGATGCGATTCATTGCCTGAAGGTCAGTCTTAAAGTATATCTTCAATGTTAGTTTGCTCATATGTGCAATATATGTTTCAGATGTTGATGCCCATAACGTAACACTGTAACAGTCACCAACTTTAACTTCGCTAGCAATCAATGCTTATTCTTTGATGTTTCTGGTTTATCTAATTTTCTTGCTCCACTTCTACTTTAGCCCTAGCTTCTCAAGTCATTAGTGGAATGAAAATAATCTCACAAATATACCCCCAAATAGAAAAAAATAAAAAAATTGCAGAGAGTTCAGGCGTCTGTTTGGGAATCAAGGTTCACAAGGACTTTAATCCAGATAGTGTTTCTCAAGAGTAGTTCTTGATTTTGGGGGGCAGTTTCTTGGAACCAATGTGCAGTGGTGGGGCAAGAGAAGCCTGATACTGGTGGCCTAATTTGCAGCAGTTCAAACTCTAGAAAAGAAACACACAAGAAACGAGAAAGCAAGGGTCTCCAAAAAGCTCCCGTGCTGGTTCTTTCAGTTTTGATTCATCATCTGAATTGAAGGAATATCAGTTTAGATGGACTGAGATGCTACAAAATAGTGATCCTTCTCTAGGTAGGAGGGTATCTGGGGGAGATCATAATTGGGACAAAGGTATAATGGTCAAAGGATTTAAGAATGATGCTGTAAAGTACAGTGCCTTCAAAGGAGTTAATGCTGGTAAAAGGCATAAATGGTGGCTCCGTAGGCATATGAAGTCTTTTTTATTCACATTCATGTTGATGGGTTTCCTTTATGTGTTGGATTCCTTAATGTTTTCCCTTTTTGATCCCATATTTCTCAAGAATAGTCCAACTCCAAGAAAATCATATGCACCAGAGGTACAACTTGATGAATTGTCCAAGTAGTATGAATACTCATAGCAATTCATTTGTAAAGCTAGCTGTGAGTGCCACATATTATCTGCATCTATTGGGATTGCGATGTCCCAATTTGCATGTGCTTTATCTAGTATTGAGTTGCTTTAATTAAGCTTAGTTCACAATACATATATCTTGTTTGTGTTGCCCATAATTTTATATGCTTGGTGCTAATATCAAATTTGTAGGTTTTAGTCTTGTAGCTGACTTTGACTCTTATGTCCATTCCTATGTAATGCATTTTTAGAATTCAATCATCTTATCAATTGGATGGAAATAGTTGGTTTTTTCTGTCTAATCTCAACGAACTGGAATGTATTTTCTACTGTTATTATTACCATTCTTAGATCATGGCTGCATGAAATCAGCATGTGCAATATAGTCCAGCAGGTGATAAGACTTATTGCCAAAATTTTGTTGGCTGACCAGTCATATACTTTTTTTTTCGCTTGCTTGCCTCTAGGAGAGAAACACTGTGTATGATGACCAAGAAAA
Source organism: Jacaranda copaia (assembly GCA_014898725.1). NCBI lineage: Eukaryota > Viridiplantae > Streptophyta > Magnoliopsida > Lamiales > Bignoniaceae > Jacaranda > Jacaranda copaia. The sequence continues at coordinate 914,080 of JACGDI010005364.1, forward strand.
ACTTCCAGTGATGTATTCTCGACTGTTACATATGGCTTCTGTTTCACTTGCAGAGGTATGATCCAAAACCTTGAATGTATCACTCAGAATGTCTAGAAAACTCACTTATATAAGTTTTATGTACTAATGCGACAGAGAGAGCTAGACCAAAAAGAGTCAAAATTTTGGAAGGAACCATATCCTCAGGCTTCTATGTGGAAACCTTGTGCAGATAGAAAGGTCCAAAGGTACATTGTGTCCTAAGCCTTGTCTATGATTCAACTTCCTGCTTATTTAAATATGTGACTTGTTTAACAATTTATAGTTGTCAGGGCAGGGCCAGTGAGCAACCACACTGGTTTTATTTTGGTCAGCGCAAATGGAGGTCTAAATCAACAGCGAGTTGCCGTAAGCATTCAGTTTGATTTACTTTATTTCCTCACTAAATTTTGAAGTTAATCATTCTCTTTCTGAAGTTCCACTGATTGTTTTGCTTTGCTTAAGTCTTGCTCCTGGTGCAATATGCAGGTCTGTAATGCTGTTGCTGTAGCATCTCTGCTAAATGCAACTTTAGTAATTCCCAAATTTCTTTATAGCAATGTTTGGAAGGATTCAAGGTGATAGCAAATCACTTGTTATTTTCTCCATCTAGATATAACTTTCAGCAGTTTTAAGTAAACATTGACAACGGAGGATCTTTCTGATACTTAATGAGTGCAGCCAATTCAGTGATATTTATCAAGAGGAGACGTTCATGAATATGTTGAAGGATGATATAAACATAGTAAAGGAGCTTCCTTCTCATTTGAAATCAATAGATCTGGAGGCCATTGGTAGTCTAGTATGTTGCCTACTCAATTTTGGACTAAGAACCCCCTTTGCAGCACAATAATGTCTAAGGCCACCAATGCTGCTTTTCAGGTAACAGATGCAGACCTTGCAAAGGAGGCAACACCTGATGAATATATCAAGAATATACTTCTTATTTTACTGCATAATGGAATTGTTCATTTCCTTGGATTTGGCAATCGACTTGGCTTTGACCCATTGCCTTCTGAACTTCAGGTAAAGGGCACTCATATGACGTCAATCTACAAGAAATTCACTCATAGTTCCTCATATTACATTGCCATTTTCACTTGTTTAACTCAGACATAAGTTGTTCTGCAGAGACTAAGATGCAAATGCAACTTCCATGCTTTAAAGTTTGTGCCAGAAATCCAGAAAACTGGTTCCTTACTGGTGAGGAGGATAAGAAAATACAACACTGCAAGGGGCAAGTTAGACGAGCACCTTCTTGGAAGCTTCATCTCAAGTGTCCCTTCTAGAGAGCGTGTGATCCCAGCAAGCACTTCCAGATACCTTGCTCTGCATTTGAGATTTGAAATTGATATGGTCGCCTATTCCATGTGTGATTTTGGAGGTGGTGAAAATGAGCGTCAGGAACTTCAAGCTTACAGAGAAGAGCATTTTCCCCTGCTTCTTGAGCGCTTGAAGAGAATGAAGTACTCTCTTTGAATTCCTCAACTGTCCGGCTTTTGTTTTAGAATTATTCATTAACTAACATATACCCCATTCAATGGCTGGCAGACGCCTCTCTTCCGCAGAATTGAGGAAAATGGGAAGATGTCCATTGACTCCAGAAGAAGCAGCACTTGTTCTTGCTGGTCTTGGATTTAACAGCGGAACTTACATCTATCTTGCTGGGTCGGAAATTTATGGAGGAAAATCAAGGATGAATCCTATAATCAGTCTCTATCCCAATCTGGTAACAAAAGAGGACCTCCTCTCAGCCACTGAACTGGAACCTTTCAGGAATTTTTCTTCTCAGGTGATTAGGCTTTTTTTACCAGGTAATTTTCCAGTTATTGTTTGTGTTTTATTTAAGAAGAGAGATCTTGTGGATGCAGCTTGCAGCTTTAGACTTTATCGCTTGTGCTGCTTCTGATGTTTTTGCCATAACGGACTCTGGGAGCCAGCTATCATCCCTGGTTTCTGGTTTTAGAACATATTATGGTGGAGGAAATGCTCCAACATTGCGGCCAAGCAAGAAGAGGCTGGCAGCAATCTTGCAAGAAAACAGCACTATCAGATGGCATAGTTTTGAGAACAGAATTAGGAAGATGATTGAAGAAAGTCAAAGAGTGCATATCAGGGCTTCTGGCAGAAGCATCTATCGACAGCCAAGATGCAATGAGTGCATGTGCAAGCATCAATAGTGCATTTTCTTCTCTGAGAGCTTTATCTCCAGCTTTATCTTAATCTGATTCAGATTCCAATATCAATCTGATGATCCCTGGATTATGGGGCGTCAAATTACTCCTGTACATTGTTTCCATTTGATTTTCGAAGGTAAAATAAATGAAATTATGAAATTTCTGCTACACAATCAATCCCCAAACTTGGGAAAATTCAAGGCCAGGCAGAAAAGCTGACTGAAAATTTACTGGATTAAACTTGAATAACCCAAACCAGATTATCAATTCAAATAAATGAAAAAATAATGACAGAAGAGGCTAATCTGTCAATCTACTGATGAGTCAAAAACATGTGGACTCACAGCACATTCTTCTCTCTCTTAAATCTGGACTCAATTCAACATAATCCTTTTTTAGCACCTGGAAGACTTTCCCCTCTTTCAATTTGTTGTCACGATGGAGGGAAGAATCTGTTGAGATTGAAAGGAAGGGTGTAAAACTCTTCATTTCGGCTGTCTCCTTTGAACGTCCTGAACTTGACCCACCATGGCATCCCTCGGTCCCTAGCACTGTCCTTATAGTCAAGCGTGTTGTCCAGGAACACAGCAACAATTAAGGCGACAGTTGGGGAGGACAAAAATATGGTGTTGAGGAAATCATTGAACTGAGGTAGAATGCAAGAAAACAGTATAAAATTGTCAGAACGTTAGATTTAGTTCATGATTCAATATGTTTTTATTTGTGTTTTATGTGGAAAAGATGTAATGTAACTCACCCATCCAGCCTTGGTATGTGCAGGGCCATGAAGAGCAGCAGTGGTGTATTCCCTGAAGTACTCAGGAATTGACAATCCGAGGAAGAGGGACACACCCGTGATGAAGAGGTTCCTCATTGAGTTCATGTTTGTGAACTGTAAGAACGACAACCCCACCGAAGCTGGAAATAGTGATAGACAATCATACAAGGGAAATAGAGAAGATGAACAATGAAAAAGAATATTACGAAGAAAAACAGAATGCTCACCGACGAGACCGAACGTAACACAATATACAGCAGCAAATATTGTGAAAGGTATTGATGCAAATAATGCTCCAAATTTCCCTACACAAATGGAAAGTTATACCATCAAATGCAGTTTTAACGATTGACGCTGTCTTTTTTTGAGGTGCATGAGAGTATTACTTACCCAAAATTGAGAAGAAGATCATGAAACCAGCTGAAATTTGGATTACCCTTCGACTGCCAACACGAGTGCTTCCGAGAAGGCCAATATTTTCCCTGATTTTGTATTAAAATAAGGTTAGCTACACGACACATATATAATATATTTAAGCTAAAGCAGTTAAATTAGCCAAAATAATTACACTGAAACAGTAGATCCAGTAGCCGTGCCAAACATTCCGTCCAACAGGATTCCAATGCCCTGTACACTAAAGATTCTGGTAAGTTTCTTATGACAGTACATAAGGACAGAGGATAAATAGAATTTTGGCAAAGGCATTATTTCTGTGCCGCAAGATTTAAGTACAGAGCACAATTTGCAGTCCTTTTGAATTACAAACCTGCCATCCTATTCCACGGCTAAGAACATGAGCAGGAGGTAGTGTGGCGCTTGCCAAACGAGATGCTGCCTTATATGCTCCAGTTGACTGCACAAATATAGACCTTTCGCTATTACACTCTTGAATAAATGACCTTATAAATTTTCGAAATGTAGAGGCTTTTTACCTCAATCAAGGACACTAATACAGCAGACATCATTCCAAATGCATGGCCAGCGTCAAATGTAGGTGCGCCCCATTGAAGTGGGTATGGGATTTTGACCCTATTCAGTAGTTTTAGAAGCAAAAATGAGGTTTACATGCAAATAAAGACATAAAGATTTTCAAGCAAGTATATTGATCCGCTGTGAGGTACTGAGGTTTATTGATCCACAAGTTTATTGATACCAACCATGGTGCAGAAGAAATGAGGTTTGCTTTATCGGTGCGGCAGTTTCTTTGGGTTAACTCCGGACGATGCCTGTATGCGCCGCTAGCTGTCAGGAGGTGTGCATAAGCCCATATAACGGTGACGGAAATGAGAAGAGCAAATCGCTCCAATACAGGGATTTGTTTTGTTTGGAAGTGCTTCAAGTACTGCATGACAATAATAATGAGACATTAGCATAATTCACAGACTTAATTTCTAAAATAAAAAGCATTTAAACATACCATGATATTTATTGTCTTGTACATTTTGAACTTTTTTACTAAGCTACCTTATGGTGCCCTTGGATATCCAAGACTAATAACATTACCTGAGAGAAGGCAACAAATAAGATGAACATCGGTATGCCAATTTCCACGCATTGCCCAACCTGATAATAGAGCATCAGAAGCATACATTTAGTTGCATCCAATCATTGCATATACTAAGCATAGCAAGCTAATGGGTAGGAAAATGACCATACATTCAGCAATTTGAACTGAATTTTTCAACATACCACTGGGAAGCCTCTATCAAACAGACCAAAACCCACTAGAGAAATCACTGGGACCATTCCAAGTGGACTGAAAAACCTGAAGTACAAAGCTATTTCAGTTAATACACAATAGTAACAGAATGCATCTTTCTTAATGTTCAATTGCAATGTTTTTATCTCAGTAAAAATTATACCTGGAACATATAGCCCACAGCTGACTGTAGCCCAAGATAATCTGCACACTGGATGCTACTATAAGAGCACCTTGTATTGCTCGCATTGTATTCAGAAATCTCTTCAAAGTGGGAAATAATCCATCAATAGTCATTAGTATGAATAATAATTAATGAGTCCAGAAAGATGAATAACCTTAAGTTGCATTTGCACATTGTTTGTTTGAAACTTCAGATATAAAAACTTGCAAAACTTAACATTAGATTACTTGTTGAAGCAAATCATAAAACAAATTCATATGCTGATTATAATTGCCAAGCATAAAGAGGAAACTGATAGGAATTCCACATACCACGTGAGGATCAGGAATTCTTTCCAAGGATGGATCATGGATTATTGAAATTATGGGCACCATGAATGCCCATGACCCTCCAATAACAGTAGGCAATCTGGTACCAAACAATGTCTGCAGTAGTGTATTTATTCCTCCAACAAATAGTAGTGTCTGAACAACCCTCACTTTATCATCCTAATTGCAAATATCACAAGCACAATTTACTCAACAACATTAGCCATAAAATCTTGCAAGTCCTACCTTTTGATTCTAAACCCCACAGCCCCAAGATTCACCGTCCCAAGAATTCAAGAATGTCTACGTTCACAAACAAAATCAAAATCAAGAAACCAATAAAATAACTAAAAATTAAGGCAAGGCACTAAGCTTACATCTGTTCCACCCATCAATGGGACGAGAAAAGAAGGAATCATCACTGCAGTCCCCAATGCCAAGATATAATGCTGAAATCCAAGTGCTATTGCCTCCGCTGTTTTCACATGCAGAAATCGAATAAGAAACTCACCAATGATTACACAGACTGCAGAAACTCAAAGAACAAGGAAAGTAGCATACCCCAAGAAGGATTAGAATCAATGCAATACTCTAAGCCTTGAAGTTGGTCCATAGGCGGATGACTTATTTCCTCTGGTTTTGGAGCAGCCATTACTGAACTCACTTCTCTTTCGTTCTTTCCCTCAAATTTCCAGAAGGGAATTCACCAGAAATCAATCAATTAGCAAGACTTAATGCAAACAAACAAGTCTTGGTTATTGACACTAATGGGGTATGAGTTAATTAGATAGAAAGTGAAAAGGCAAAAAAAGAATTGAATACAGAAAAGAGAAAAGTAGAAAAAGTGACAGAGAGAGGGAGTCAAAGTGATTGGACTGAAATATTGTTTATATATGTATATATAGGCGGAAGGAAAGATTTAGAGAGAGAGAGAGAGAGAGAGAGAGAGAGAGAGAGAGAGAGAGAGAATGCAGCTGCATCCCACTTCGAAGCTTTTTGCATAGTGTTCTTGATTTGCTTTCTCTATTCGCTTTTTAGGATAGTGAACGTTCCGTTAACTTTTATTTTGATTCCAGTATTGCCCCTGAAGGAACTGCCAAACCAGATGTTACCGTTAGTCCCTGGCTTTCTGAGCTGTACCTTCTGAGGCTTATTTAAATTTCTTTTTTATCACCACTTCTTTGGTAACTTGTGAGGCTTAAAACATTTTCCACTTGCCTCGAAAAAGAGAAGGAAACTGATCGGCATTTTTCTATTTATTTTTAAGGACAGAAATTATTAGTGAATATTTCGCTAGAAAAATCAAATTAGTTAAGAAATAATTTATCATATGTTTCAGATTCATTTTGAAAATATTTCGCGTGATATTTCTTGTTTCATATAAAAGGAATTGACATTAATAATTTTTAAATAATTTTTCTTTTCTCATTCTTCAAAGTCTTTTCTAACAAGAACAAAACAATTTATCAATGTATTATTGTCACGACGATAACTTAATATACATCTTCATATCTAACAATGGATCTAATTATTATTATTGGCGCAATAAGAACGACTACATGAATATCTTTTTTATGAATGTGATCTGGAATAGCCCAATAGGCCCAACTTCAAATAAGACAGTCTACGAGGTCCAACTTGATACGGTATAATCCAGTTGGTCCAACAAGCCCAAATTCAGAAGAGACAGCCTATGAAGCTCAAAGGCACATTAGTCTGGTCGACTTATGTCGACCCCATTTGATAAGCTCCGCGGTCGACCCATATCGACCTGAAGGCCACTTTCGAAGCTTTAGCATCCAAGTCTGGTCGACATGAATCGACCTCCGATTGCAAGTTGGACAAGTTGAACCTCTCGGCATTGATGACATGTGGCAACTGATGTGACTGCTGCCAACGGATGTAACTACTTCCAACAACTCTGGCAACTCCGCCAACAACTCTGGCAGGAGCGTGTTCCTACTGATATGACTATCCAGAAAAACAGGAGATTGCGCCACCTAGTACAGTCCCGGGATCTAGGCCGAGAATGACTCCCAACCCCCTGTCATGGGGAAAGCCAAGTATACTTGATAAGGGTACTTGGGTAAAATCACACCCTCATCAAACTATAAATTCTACAAACACCACCACGCTTAAGGTAATACCATTTACACTATTCACTACATACTTACTCTATATTCTCCGATCTACGGAAAATCTAACTTGAGTGTTAAAGTGCCTTAGCGAGGGGCATCTCAGCTAGTTCATGTGTGTTCTTGGTTGCAGATCTCAAACCCAATAATACTCAAATCCACGGAGTTCCAAACTTTCAAATTCGTAGTAGCATCAGAATGATATTAAAAATAGTCGTCCAATCTTTTGTATTTATTAATGAATCTGGCTATCTATAATTTCTAAAAGTGGAATCATTCATGTCCATTCATTTTAGCTCCAGGAGACTGGCAAAATTGCATCAAACATTCCAAATAAAAGAATAAAAAAATTATACTATCGTGAGAAAATCTCCAACATGATGTCCAAACTCATTTATATGAATGACCAGTATAATTCCGTGCACTTCTAAAAGGGTAAAATGAAAAAAGTTTCGTAACCTTAACACCACGAAAAAGATAAAATTTCAAATGGTTAAAAGTGCAATTGAAAGCATGGTATATACGTCGTCAGAGCCAAAAGTTGAAAAGATTCTTTTTATGTATTTCTTAAAGACCCAGTATTTTATTTTTCTCCTTTTTTTGACATGTTCACTGCATTTTCAATTTAATAACGACGTATCCGAGTAAGCCCAACGTGTGAAAGGGTAGTAACAGTACCAACGTCTCTCTGGCACTGTAAAGACAAAGCAGCCGTCTTGATATTCGAGCCCCCAAACTCTCTCAAGTCTCAACCTTTGGCTGCACACTGTAGTGGAGTTCCTGGCATTTAGAACACCCAACTGCCCAAAAGCTAACCTACCCGACAAACATTCAAAATCACCACCGAATGCGATTTCTTACTCCACTCGTGATATGGTATGTTGAAAATGAAAAATGCAGATGGCCCAAAGTGGTAAAAGCGGGTAAGCGTGTCATGAATTTACCGTTTGACTTCGCAATTATGATATTTTGGCTTTCGGACTTCAGTCCTCCACCACAAGTGCAAAGGTGTCCAAATAAACAAAAGAAAAAGAAAAAGAAATTACTCAAGGAAAGGCTGTACAACTTTTATGCACAGTTCCTCTAAGGCTCGAGAACTCCACTGATTGAGGCGGCCCAAAATGGAGAAAACCAGCCTAAGACGAGCATAGTCCACACTTTCCTGGACAGGATGAAACCGAACTCGGGTAACTGAACCGACGCATATGAATCTCAGTAATTATCTCCATATCGACACTTAAAATGTTGCCACCTCATCCAATGAATGTTGATCATGTAAAACTATGAATAGTGTCAAAATCCATATTTATTGATTCTCTAAAACTCTTTCTTTATTAAAGTCCTATATTTATTACATATTTTTGAACCTCCATTATCTAATTTGAATGTTGGACGATTTTCGCTAAGATCTCTCCTAGCAATCCTGACGACTTTATCATGATTTGAAGTCATAATAGGTAGGTAGATTTAAAGACCTGATCTAGATCCAGTTAACTTAAACCAATGAAAAATTACTCCCAATTTGAATCATCCACATACCGAACAATCACAACCATATTGTTGTATTTGAATCCCAACCACATGAATAATTATAATTGCCTCTAAATGCAGAGTTCTTAAAACAGTAATGAAAAAGCGAGTCCTTTAGGCATATATTTAATCCTGTGGGTTCACAAACTATGCAGTTACCCAGGAAAAAGAAAGATAATACCAAAACATACATGATTAAAGTAAAGGGTCTTGCAGCATACAGTAAAGTTGAACAATAGAAGAGATGATTAGCATTCGACCGGTACAGAAAGAAGATGGTGACACCACTACATGCGCTTTCAAATAAATTAAGTACAACTTGATTGACCATATGCACAAGACGTGTGGTGGGATCTTTACCTAAGACTTGTAATTGAACTATAAGCAAATAAATGCCAAGTGGCCTTTAATACAATGCTATAAGTTCGCATAAAGTTTGACAATGGTATAAGTTCGCATAAAGTTTGAGATCAAGACTACAATTTTTAACATGCTTTTAATGTACATGTGTATAAAAAAAACTATAACCTAGCAAATAAAAATCGACAGCTGGAAGAGATCATTAAGAAATGTCAGCATACAGCAATATAGGCACAAGGTTGAGGCTAGAGGTTAAATCATGAGGAATCTCAATATGCAGTCATCAACAAAATTACATATCATAAGCATAGCATTATGGTCTGGAATTTGGAAATGATCAGATGGTATAATACAATATTTAGCGCAGATTAATGATGAGGAAGCTGGGGACAGAATGATTATGTCTTTCAACGCGGACTGAAGTGTCAGGAAGATGAAATCTTTTGTTGTAAGGATACTTAAAGAGGTATCAGATAAGGGTGCCACCTTCGCAATATGTGGAAAAGGAAATCCATTATAGCCAAAATAGAGATAATGATGTAAATGGATTGCTGAGGCAAATAATTTAGAATAAGATAAAAGGGTAGAACCGAGCTTCTTCTGCATGGGCTCATGAAAAGAAGAACCCCTTTCAGCTAGAAGGTTGGTTTGATATCACAAATGATGTTTTTGACTGGGGCACAGAAGGAAAGTTAGAGCATGAGAAAAGGTTCCACAATACAATCCATCACGAGTCACGCAGGGAACCTACTACTTGACACACACAGATAACAAGCATCGAGCAGCTAAATCTATAACAAATTGAAGCACCAAGGCCATTCATATAAAAAATCTTTGTTATTTAAAGTATGAATAGTTCAGTATTACCTGATCCCATGAGAGTTCCAGGCCAACAAACTCCCCCATTCTTGTTTGAGGGAAAGAAAAAATTAACCAAATATCTTCAATTAAGAAAATACAATATCAAGCATTTCATTATATGTGGATCAACGTCAGTGTACAATTTGAAGTATCTAGCAACAACAAGAAAAGTTTGACAGCTAAAAGAATTCATAGGTAGAATGTTGTTATCTGAATAAACTTCGTTCATGGCTATGTATACAACATATGTCCTGAAAACAGGATGCCGGCTTAAAATCTTTGCCATAGCCACTCCTTTCATATCCATGACTATTGCTATGCTAATATGGATGTCAAGGCTTATCATCAAAAGGACAAGTCTATGATCTTCTCTCCAACTTTTTTTCACTAGATCGCTTGTCTTCTGCTTCCTTTCTCCTTTGTTGCCTGTCGTGATACAAATTTAACTTATTTCAATGTCCAGAAACCAATTATTAATTAAGAAGATGGACGAGAAAATGATTCAGGTTTGTAATGTGGGATGAGAAATTCCTAATACCAAACTTACGCAAAAGCAGAGTATCCACTACCAGCTTTAGCAGCAGACAGAAGTGCTGCATGAGCACCAACAGCAGACAGATTTTCCTGCCCTCCTGTGGCCAGAGAATTCCTTTGATCAAAATCCACCTGCAACCAAAAACATTGAGGTAATTATCTCAAGCTCATACTCTCTCTCCAGAGCTGCAAACCATGTGCAAGTAAATGAACCTTATCCCACTTTGACTTTTTGTTCTGTCTACCATCCCGAGCTGTAGCTTCTGAAGTAGCTGGTGTTACATTTAAAACCCCGCCAGCAACAGCAGTCAATCCTGCAGATTGAAGGGCCAATTAGGAAAAGAATAATATTGGCAAAATTTTAAAAATCGGAACCAATTTAAAGGAATTTAACGAAGCAACAAGCTGACTTATTTGTTTAAGTACCTGGAGTTGGGATGTTGATTTTTGGTGTGGGAACAACATTTCCTGGCTGTATTCCTCCAGAAGCAAAATCTAACTTCTGATTTTTCTTCCTTTCTAGCTCCCTCCTTTCCATTTCCCGCCTCATGTCAGCTTCTACTTGCACAACCAAAATTGGTAAAAAAGAGCAGATGATACATTATATCTAAATGGAATTATGACAACTACTTTCTACAGAAGACAAGAAAATCAGCAGCAATCATACATGCAGTCATCAAAACTCAAAAGATTCAACAACAAATGACACACAAGGTTAGCTTAAAAAATAATAGAAAGTCAAATGGAAATGATGTAATAGGCAAATGGTTGTAAAAACCTTATTGCATGATTTTAAAACTATAAATACACAACACAGATCCTTTGTGTACTGCTTTAAACAGACAACTCCCAAGATCCTGAGAAGCTTGCACCTTGACCAGACCATACTTGATAGCACATCCCTCAACAAACATCTGAAACAGCATGGGAGGCCTGCTCAGGACTAGTGAGCTATGTAAAGACAGCAAAAACTCTCAAGCCCATATATATAAACCTTTTTTTCAACTTGATACAAAACCTTCAACAAAATCTAAGAGGCACCAAAAAGATGAGTGAAAAAAGCCAATGATAATAAGAGGGCCTTTTTGCTGTTGCTGAGCTTACATGCTAAGTTGGTGTCTCATAAGTTTATTGATCTTTTACATCACACTGGAGCTTATAGCTCTTTTTCCTAAAAATTTTTACTGAACACCCCTATAACGGTTTATGCTTATTAAACATCTCATATAATGTTCTGACTGAATATTAAGTTAACCAAACACCCTTAATCATATGAAACGACCACAACATCATTCAATCTGCAGGCCTCATAACAACATAAATAGACAAATTGACCACTAAAACACAATTAAACATAATTTAAGGGCACTAGAAATGGGTCAAACCTATTTCATCGTAGAAATCACTTTTATCATATCCATGAGGGTCAAAGACATCTTTACTGAAGCAAGAACCTATCTGATCAATATCTTGATAAGTCACAGCATGCAACAAGAAGTCAGGGTTACGATATTCCTTTCTGTTCCGCACTTCAGCATTGAAGCTTCTTCCAGTAGTCTTCTTCAGCGCAAGAAACTTGATAATCTTCTCCTAAAGCAACAAAGCAAAACAGAAAATCAAATGGTGATGAAGAAAAACCTGAAGAAAACAGATTTCACAGCAAGATGAAAACCAGCTGTGCCAGAAAAATATATAACAAAATTAAAAGGAAAATGCACAATGTTAAATAAAGCAACTATAACAGCTATGGCCCTTTTTCCCCTCGAGCCCCATCGTATGTGTCCTAATATGTGCATTGGGTAGCATATGTGCTCCACAGCACAATTTTGAAGATGCAGCAGCGGTCTGGATGGAACTAGCAGGTTTTCTGGAGCATGTCTGGAATAAAAACTTGGACAAAAGTTTTCAAATAATATGACTTAAGAGATTAACCAACCAGATGTGAAAAATGTACATATTCCTCTAATCACAACCGGAAGCTCATTTCAATGAATCACAGCGAATCACCTCATAATTCAAAATTCAAACAGCAATTATTTGAACCTCAGTCACTAAGCTGGAATATGGAAGTGCTGCTGCTCCATCAACACATAGCTCTGGATGTCTCATTAACATTTATCTACTTTCATGCTCCAATTAACAATCATTACCACTTGATTTTTATGTTTGTATAATAACAACACAGAGAAAATCCTCCTTTTAGGTAGGTTTACTTAATACATAGAAATACAGGCACACAAATTAGTGAAGCTCTTGTACAATGAAATCACATGCTTATGCAGGTCCTCCGCATCTCAGTCATATAAGTCCTTGCCACTGTGGAAACCTACTTTTGGCCATGGTGAACATTTCTTTGAAGCAACCGACAAAAGTAACGGGAGTATCAACATCCAATCATGTAGTTGACAACTTGAGCAAAACTAGAAATTTGACCAATTCAGAGTTTGCCATAGTTCTGAACTTCAAATTGCATACTTTAACAAATAAGGCCAACTTTACACTGACCCAAAGAGCCTCATAATGAACACTTTGCATTAGGTTCTACTCCAGGTGAAATGGAAACATAATATAGTTCTTCTAGTATGGAGCAGGAACTTACTTGCAGCTCTTCTGAGCATTTGTCCTTGGGCGGAGGGGGGAGAAACTTGTCCAATGGATCAATATCTTTTTGCTCTTCAACAGAAACCATAACAGCATCCTCAGTCCTTGCAGATTCTGATTCCTTTATGGCATAATTCATGGCATCTGATTCAAGCAGATCAACTGGCTCAAATGATTGAGGGGGTGTTGCTTGAGTGCTAGGTGTTGGCAGCCAGGCTACTCCTGGTGATCTGTTTTCTCGGGACTCACCTAATGCAAGGGAATCATACAAATACTGTTGAAAGAACCTCTCAGACGCTTCAAAAAGAGTTCTTTTAAAGCTTGAAAGATAATCATTGAAACTAGATTCTTTAAATAATGAGTCAATAATAAATAATAAATATTTGTTGTAGTACTTGAACTGCTCTCTCTCTCTTAATGAAGCAATGTTATTCACATGCAAAAACAAAATTACATCCTAATTTTAAGAATCTCAATCCATGCAATATAGGAAAATCCAAGCAGGCAAACATCCAAAGCTGAATTTCCATGGGATAAAAGTTAACATTGAAGGATACCATAACAAAAACAACAATGGCAAATGCATTAGAATTTCATTTTTAGAGATTTTAGCCATTCAAAATTATCAATTCTCTCTCCCCTTACAAAAGAAATCCTTATTTTCAAGAGTTCTATTTCGTTGAGAAATATAGCATTCACTATCCTAAGAGTTACAATTGGTTCTAAGCAAGTTATGCTAGAAAATTCAGATGAATATCGGACAGCAATGTCCCAAATACAACGCCCCACATACCATCACTAGTTTGAAGCTGTTCCCCATATGTTACTCGACCAGTGGCCAGAATTTCACCTTCCTACACATACCAATCAGCAAATCAAAAATTCTTTACATAGAAGTACAACGAAAATCCCAAAAATTTAGATACATCAGAATAACATACAAACCTCAGCTTCTGGGGACATGGCGCCCTCCTCATGCCCATAATCCACAATCGTCAGTCGATTCTTTTGGTTCTGAACATGATTCACATCCGAAACAACCGGTTGTTGTTGTTGTTGCTGCTGCTGCTGCAACTGCTGAGGCGAAAACAGAGCTAGCTGTGGAGTTGCAGATGCCGAAGAAGTACCATAATTAAAGGTCTTACTCGGAGTAGAATTGTCATTCAAACCTCTATCTTCCTGCTGCCGCGGCATATTTTCGTTGCCGTAATCACTGACACCATCGTTATCTTTCATGGTAGCGGCGTCCGATGAGGTAGGGGGAATTTCCTCTTCAAGACGGTTTTCTTCCTCTTCATTAACGTCTTCCATTTCATCGTCTTCATCTCCATACATGGATAGCAACGCTATTCCCTCCGACGCTTTCTTCTCCGATGCCATTCTCCCAAACTGAAACCCTAATCTAGGGTTCTTTCCTAATTTTTTTTCTTTATTGTGAATGTGCTTTTATCTTGGACGCGTATTCAGTGTCCAGAATTGAGAAACACAATTGAGACTTTGCCGTATATTAGGGTTTCGATTTGAAATCTTGCATGCAAGGGTTTTTGTGCCAGCGCTCGGCAAAGAAGAAAGAAAGCTGTGGAGTAGTATCCAGTGCTCTGCCTTTTCCCTCCCTTCTCAGAGGCTCGAGGCTCCTATTCTTTACAATTTGAATAGAAATCGGTGAAATATAGATATTCCATAAACAAGGCTGACGCTATCTTAATAAACAAAGTGCTTCCATTTCAACGTACAATGACCAGCACTGCAAGAAATTGGAGTAAAGGAGTTCGCAGAGATTTGGCCCCCCTGTATGAATTACTAAGTGTGGTGTTACGACTTCTCGGGTGATAAAATCGTTATAAATTGTTGACACGTCTAATGCAGAGGTATGTCCTACTTTCTCATTACCATACCTGTGCATAATTTTTAATATACAATTTCAAAAAATATATTGGGAATGTTTGGTTATGTTTTTTTGTGTAATTTATTATGTATTTTGAGATGATGAATTATTGAAAAATATGAAAGTTTGTTAGGGAATGTAATTGATTTTTTATTATATTTTAAAAAATAGTTAAAAATTAGTCTTGCAGAATTTTAGTATGTTGTTTATGTTTTGGGAGAAAATATTTTTTATTGTAGCAGTTAAATTAATATTTTTTTATTAAATTTTTTAGGTGAAAATAAAATTGAATAATTTTTTTATTATTAAAATAATAATAAATATATATAATATATAATATATGTATGTATATATTGAAAAATAGGGAAGTTTTGGAGATAATTAAGGATAGTATAAGATATTTTGAAAAAAAAAATTCATGTCTTAAAGAAAAAATGAGAATATATTTGATTATATTTTCCCAAAATAATTATTTCTGGAGAAACATAACCAAACATTCCCATTATCTTTCCTTATACTATAATGAGATCTTTTATTATCTTATAAGTTTGCTTTGAATCATGAAAAATGCTAAGTACCTAAGTGTGCATTAAGTGGTCAAAGAAAATAATAAAAATAGTTATTTATCATATAATTTTTTATACTTATATAATTTTTAATTCTTTATTTGATAAGATATATTTGTTAATTCATATAAGCTATTTATATGCAATTTACATACAGTTAATTTATGTGGATTTAGGGTATTTTCACTTATAGTGGAAAATAATGGATGATAAATGGGTGGGTTGGGTTCAAAATGGATTGGGTTCTATACAGGTTAAGATGGATGATTGAAAGTGGGTTAAGTTCAAAATGGGTTGAGTTGTGAGTTAAGTTGAGTTTGAAATGGTTCTAATACGGAAAAAAATTAATCTAGTTTACTTATTTCAAAAAATTAATTCAAAAGATCATAGTAATGTTAATATGTCTTCTACACTCTATTTAATATATAATTTTATAACATAATAAGATGATTTATTAAATTAATTAAATTTTATGAATGGACTCATTTTGAACCTAAATTTAACACAACTCATCTAAAATCCAAACCCATTTCTAAAATATTGAGCCCAACCTAACCCAAAATTATGTGGGTTGGGTTGAGCCCATGAGTTTTAACCCAAATTGACACCCATAAGTGGAATAATTAATTTCATGTCACTCCTTGGGGTCCGTTTGGTTTCATTCTTACAGCCCATTTTCATTTTCATCTGAAAATGAAAACAGAAAAGTATCACTATTTACATTATTTTTTCAAATATTTTCATTTTCAAAATATTTTTTATTATATTCTCTCTCCATTTTCATTTCTTATCATTACCTTAATCATTTTAATTACAGCATCCAAATACATCTCATTTTTACATATATATAAACATATAATTTTAAACAACACATCCAAATACAACTCATTTTCAAATTCACTTTTTCTAACTAACTTTTCACTATATATTTTTATAAGAAAGTAAAAATGGGCTGTCAGAATGAAACCACATGGCCTCTTAGTGGCCCGAAATGCCCAATCCCATTTCGCTGTGGTCCAATTGAACTTTACTTTACGGGGCAAGCGCAGATGCTGTCTATTGGGCCCGGATGCCGACCCAACAGTTTGGGCTGTTTAACCATGGGCATGGACTTCTGCTTTCCCGTCAGTACTTTATGCTTACGTTTATTTGCAGTACATTCAGAGCCACACGCACAGGACAAGCACAAGGAGAAAATTACTTAGCACAAAATGGTTGCATTCTGACCAATTGAAACTGCAAATGTTGACCAAAACGATTACAAACAGCCACGGAAATCAAATCAGGATGAAGAGAAATTTTTTGTGAACATAAATTTCCCACACGCCACGACGAGTCAAGTCAATGCTTTCAACATCTTCTGAACGTACATCGCTATCCCCTCTGTCATTTTTTCCACACGCAATGCACAAACTCCTCATTTTTCCCCATTCTAATTTGTTCTGTTGTTAATTTGCTCAAGTCTACCTTGTTCCACATTGGACATCAACTCCTTTTCATTTTGGTCGGACTCTCCAATTCCAATGTTTTCAAAA
>JACGDI010005364.1:933258-967612 GCA_014898725.1 Jacaranda copaia
AACATAAATAATATTCTGTCTTGGCCCTAAAGCACTCTTTGCTAAAGATTGTTCTTGCGCACTTTAATGCTTGCAGTGGAATATCGCTTTTATCCAGCTTTGGAAAATACAAATATAAAGGATTAAAGCTACTCATATATAAACAAAAAAGAGCAAAAAAACAAAGTAAAAGAAATTAATAAAGAAACAAAAGAGATGTACGTAAGACAATTGATGATGAATGAGTGGGGAATTTCTGCATTTGTCTCACCAACCTTAAAGGCTCACACCCCATTCGCTTTCCACTCCTAGCTTGCCATACCCAATTGTTTGCCCTTCCCGTTTATTTATTTCGTTTTTTGTTTTTTGTTTTCAATTTTTTCCGTGTTAAGTTGATTTGGGGTCCGTTGTGATTATGTTTCTGCTTTGTCAAGTCAAAAGGCTCTTAAGGGATTGTTCTTGAGTCTTGAATCTAAAATTACGAATAATCTCTCAGACTCAAATTAGATATGTAGGTTAAAGATGGATAAAAATTACTCATCGAAAAGTGGGATAATAATAGAATAGTGTCAATACTTACAAATATGTTGACTTTAATTATTTATACCTTGTCCAGAATTGGTAGATATTCCATGGATAATGTGGTCATGTCGTGTACATTAACGCTGGCCATAATCTATGACGACAAGTTAAATAGAAGTTAATTAAGTCAAATATGAACTCATGTAGAAAAGACACAAATTCTTATCTTAGTAGAAGTATTTTATGATGTTTCTAATGTACAATAATACAAAATGCATCTAAAAAGCGAATGTTAAAAAATAAAAAATACTAGCAATATTTAGTAAGGTGCAGAGCTAAGAAAAAAATTATATCATACATTTAAATAAATTGTAAATTATTAATTAAGAATCTATATAATTTCATAAAATTAAATGTGCTTGACGATTTTAACTCATTTGAAAAAATGTTTTAGTAAATGACAAGACATAAGTTGCTTTCTTGATTTCCATGCTTGCAGTGAAATTGATCATCAACCCGAATGTTGGACTCACAAAATAATGGTAGCTTTAGAAACAAATTAGAAATAAATTTATGTTAATTTTCGTAGGTTAATCCAAATCCAAAAATTTAAACATTAATCCACTAATTAATTGTAACTCAAATTACTCCCAATGGAGAGGGATGTATATCTTTTAGCAAACCCAAAACTTGTTGCATCGTGGGCCTCTTCCCCGCCGCCTCCGCCGTACACAAGTACGCAACTCGGAGACACTCCACCATCTCACCCACCGAGTCTCCGCCGTCTCTCAGCCTCGAGTCAAGTGCATTCGCCGCCTCTCCATCCTTCACCAACCTCCTCACCCAATCAATAGTCTCGCGGGAACCCGATCGGCCAGTCAACAATTCCACCAACACTACGCCAAAGTTGTACACGTCGTCCTCGGTGGAGCCACTCACTCGGTCCTGGCTCAGCCCAAAGTCAGTGATCCGTGGCTCGAAGTCGTCCCCCAGCAAGATATTTGAGGGCACTAAATGCCCATGCACCACAGGCTTGGACACCGCGTGGTGGAGATAGGCAAGTCCACGCGCCACTCCAACAGCGATGCGGTGGCGCGTGTGCCACTCCATCTTATCCGGCGAAGTATTTTGGATCTCCCATGTGTCGGTGCTCCAGTCCTCCACGTTGGGCGCTCCTGTTGGGAGTTCATGCAGCCACCGATGGAAGTCGCCGTTGGCCATAAACTCGTACAAAACCAACTTTTCTTTACCTGCAAATAAGGGAACAATCAACAGAATTAATTCTGTCATTTAAGTTTGATGTTTCATTTTCATTCAATATAGGGCCCTGCCAAAGATTACAGATCACACAGTATCTAGTCAATCAATTTACTCTCATTAATGAGATGTTCGTACTTCATTCAAGATTCAGAAATTTCTCGTGGCAATCTTAAATTCGAAGGGATCTGTTTCTAAGTATACTCACATGTTAAACTTAGACCACGTCAAAACTTGCAGAGTTACATGCTTCCTGCTACAGTACAGGTAATTATGGACCTCAAAATCTTCAACTTTGAATCCGATTATAATCTCTAAATCACCACATTTTACTTTCATATTGACACTAATTCCGAAGCACTCAAGTAGAGATTTTGCAGAAGTTCAAAAATGAATCCAGCACTACCTTCCAAGTTTGATATCACGAAAACCTATTTCTAGTTGTAATAATATCTGATCTCTACTGCAAGATATATCTGTATTGGCATTTTCACAGACTCACATCTCACGTGAATCCATTAAATATGGTAGCTCAGGGGGAAAAAATGACAAATCAGGCAGAAGAAAAGCACACGTACCAGCAATGCAGTAGCCAAAAATGGGTAGCAAATTCGGGTGTTTGAGCTTGGAAAACTCTTCAAACATGGCTACAGCATCATCATGGCTAAGCCTCCTGGCATTCTCCAGGACCTTGATCGCCACGTGGAGGTCACCTGGCAGCACGGCTCGGTAAAGGGGTCCACATCTTCCTTCTGCGAGGAGGGATTCTTTCCCGAAGTGTGACGTGGCAGCAATCAGATCCTTGAATGTGAGGTTCATCAATGGCTTCTCAAACATCACCACTGGTGCTGAAGTGGGCTCTTTGATATCAGCTATCCAAGAGGATCCGGATTCCGTTTCGAATGAAAATGGACCTGATTTTTCTATTCTGAATGGGATTTGGATTGGCTTTGAGATGGACCATTTGTTTTGCCTAGCTTTTTTTCTCTTCCTGCAGACGCAATATGTGGAAACACCAATGGCCAGGACTAGGAAGGATGATGCTAGTGATGTGACTAAGATTAAAACTTTTCTGGTTTTTGATTTGGGTTTCTTTTTCTTGATGGGGTTGAGATTTACTTCTGTGTTTTTTGGCCGTGGTATGTACAGTGGAGCAGGTGGATGAGGTTTGATGTGTAAGTCAGGCGTGGTGGTCGTGTTATTCCGGGGGATGAGATTGCCAGCTTGAATAAAAGAGGAATTACCAAACTTTTGGACGTTTTTTAAGTCCAAAAAACCCGAGAAATTATTGACGGAGATGTTCAAGAAGTTGAGGTTACCTAATGGAGGGAAATCAGCAGGGAAACTTCCAGTGAAATGATTGCTAGATAAATCCAGATATTTCAAGAATTGAAGACCAGAAATTGGCTTTAAAGTCCCAGAAACATTACAGCCAGAAATGTCGAGCGTTTCAAGATTAGTTAGGTTGGTGAACCAAAAAGGAAAATTTCCCCGGAAATCATTATGTGAAAGATTAAGGAAGTTAAGTTTAGGAAAATTTGAAAGATAAGTAAAGTTCTTGAACCTATTAAAGGAAAGATTAATCTTTCGAACCGCTGAAGACTTCAGCAACCCCGGTTTACGAAGCCCAACTGCACCACCAAGCCGATTCTTGGACAGGTTGATTTCTTCTAGGCTGGGAAGTAACCATATCGAAGGAGAAACAGAGCCCGTCAAAGAATTGTTGGAGAGATCTATCCTGCGAAGGCGCGTCATGTTTCCAAGGAATTTCCACGAAATTGCGCCGCTGAGATTTCTTGATGAGAGCTCTATCTCGAAGATTGGAGGGATTAAACAGTTGGCTGGTTGCCAGCCGTTGAAGACCCATGAAATGTTGAAGTTGGAAACAGAGGCGAACGCCTTGGCGAGAAGGGCTCCGTCTGAGCTTTTACATGTAGACGATGATTCTGATAGACATAAAACTGAAACGAAAAGCATAGATACGAAGACGATTTTCATGGTGTACGTACGATATGACGATGCTGCGCTTGAAAATCTACCGCCTCCCAGTTTCAGTGATCTTCAGTTCCCATTGCTTTGGCTTGTCTGAAGAGAGAGAGAGAGATAAGCAAATGGAGTTGGAAGAAGCAAAAACTTTACCAGTCCTACAGAACAAATATATAGTGGGCTATTGGGCTAATTCATTATTTTTCTTTTTCTTTTTCTTTGTCATTTTAACATTTAAAATACCTATACAACTATTAAAAAAATATTATTTAGCATTTTAAGTGGAAATTATTTGAAATTTTTTGTATAGGTTGTCCTTCAATTTCCAACCATTAAAATTGCATAGAGAAATTTAACTAATAAAATAGAGAATTCAACTTATGAAGAACATTTTGAGTACATTTTGTCTTCTAAAATATTATGTTTACAAATCATAATTTAGAGGGTATTTGGGTGAATTTATAAGTTCTTTAAAATATATTATAAGATATTTAAGAATTTATAAGTTAATAAAAAATGTTTAGTATTTTTTTTAAAAAAAAATTTATAAAATTTTAAAATAAAATATTCGGAGCTTATAACTCTTTTAAAAAAAATAAATAGATTCTAACTTATTTTGAAGATTTTAACAAACTCTTTTGTTTTTAAACGCTTTAATTACAAAATTATTATTATTAATATCTTATAAGCTCCAAGATTTTATTTTATCTAAACACTTCAACAACTTATTTTAAAAATAAAATTTAGCATCCTATAAACTCCAAAAATATTTTATAAAATATTTAAAATAAGTTTAGCCAAACACCCTCTTAGTAAGGGTGAAAAATTCAAAAACTCATAAAATTACATTGTCCAAACAGTATACTCAATTGTGTTCTTTATCACATCAAGTGTCTGATTTTCCTTTACAATTAAGATTATTTCATGTAGTTCAAAAATTATTGATGCAAAAACTATGTACGACCATTGTTAGAATAATAAAAGGTATTGTAATCCACAAAATAACAATTGGCAATTTGCTAAAATATAAATTACGCTTTATTTTCAAAAGTCATAAAAGTTATTATGTGATTCAGTTTGTGTTGAAGTTATTTGACCATATACTAAACTGTATTTTTCTTCCAATTCATGAAATATGTATATAATTATTGAAATGAAAAATATTTCTCCTTCACATCACATGCTATTCTCCGAAATTATAAAATCGTCAATGCAGTTATTAATTATAAGCAAATTTCATTAAAAAGTTTACTGTAACTAATGTTTACTGATATGCCTTCGTTCTCATATATATATAAAAAAAATTAGGATAAACAATCACATTGTATCATACAAATTAATAAATAAAGTGGTTAATTAATTAATGGAAGTGTGAACATTATAATTTTGAGTTAGTCCTTTAGTAACTTTATGGGCAAAGAAAGCGATGCGCATTATGCTGATGTGATTAGAGTTAATGACAATTTGGACACAGGGAATATTCACATGGAATTAAAATTAAAGACCGACAATGATGGGGCGTAATGTAAATCATGTAAATTATGGCCTAAATTCCAAGACATTTAGCACATAACTTTTCCCCATCTTGTTATTTTAAATTGGGTTTTATTTAAAATTTTGGTAACTAAATATTCTAATTTGAATATTTTATTTTATGAATGTTGAACATTTTTGTGTATTTTAATTAATTTCACGGGCCATCAACAGATTGACTCGAAAGTTAAAGTGGATTTGGACACTAGCAGGCGACTTACTCCATAATTCGTATCTGGATTTGGTCATCCCATCTGCCTTGAAACGTGATTATCGGCTCAATTCTTCTTTATATGAATAAATAAATTGGATTTAAATATTTTTTATTTTATTTTTTCCTTGGTTGGATGGCTTATAGCTTTTTACCTAATCCCATGTAATCCAAACCAAAAATTCCAAGAAGAATGACAACAAGGATGCGATAATCCATACCTCTCCAGTACTAACCCTAGCAAGACATCTCTCGTGTGCAATGTTTGAATTTTTGAAACTTGTTAGTATCTCATATTGATGAAAATTGTGGTCTTTATATAAAATTTTGAATAATTCGCAGTTCATGAGCTAACTTTTGGGATGGATTAGGTCATGATCCATAATTCAACAAAACTCGTATCTATAATGGAGGTGCTAAGTAATTATGCAAATTTCAGTAATGAATATAAGATAATGGCTTCCATTGTTGAAGAAAAAATATGGACTGTACTAGACGTATCATTATCAACTGCAACAAAATAGTCGGTTGCTCGTATTAATTTTTTTCTCCTCTAATTAAATATCATAATTAATGATAACTAATTTTGTTGCCAATTATGAAAATTCAATGGCATTGAAATGTTATTTCGATAAATATTAAGAAAGGATTTTATCTTGAAAATGCATTTTAAATTGTGGGAGAGATTGAAAATAATTTATAAGTGGTTTTGTAATTCTCAATTCTCTCAACGTTAGGGTGAGTAAAATTATTTATTAATCGAAAAAAATCGATTAACTGACCGAACTGAAATCGAATTCACCGAACTATTTTGTCCAATTATATTTCGGTTCGATTAATGGTTAATTTTTTTAAAGTTTTCGATTTTAGGTGCGGTGCGGTGAATTAACCGAAAAAATCGATTAAAAGCCAAATTAACCAAATTTTTTTTAATAATTAATTTCACAACAATTGCACTTCATATGTAGATTTGTGGTCTAACACATACATCTACAATTTATAATGGAAACATTGTGTTTTGATTGCTTAACTAATTTCAAGATTTATGATTTTAATAATATGTTGTCATCAATAATATATTACAATACAATAACAAATGAAATTAAGGCATATGTTGGACTTATTCCATTATATATGGAAACTCTTAAATAGTACAATGCAACCACACAAGCCCTTATTTAGCTTATAAAATGAAAGGAAGGTGATGAAGCCAAAAAGAAGAAGAAAAAAAAAAAGAACGGTCAATCGGTGAATTAACCGAACCAAACTGAAAGTTTTTGATTAATCAAAAATTTCGATGTGGTAAACGGTTATAAATTTTCATTCAATTCGATAAATTAATCGATTGGTTTAGTTGGTAAATTTTACCGAACCGACCGATGCTCACCCCTCCTCAATATGAGACAAAACTTTATATCATCATAAGTTCATCAATTGATGAATTTTAAATATATATATATATATATATATAGTCTCTGTTTCTATAGATGAAAGACTGATACTTATATCCATTGCCAAATATGAGACTTCAGAATTGCATATAAGTTCATCTAACTACTCATTCTTCAAAGTGTTGTTTTTTTAGAATAAAACCTTCCACTCACGCATGCAGTTAGGAAGATAATATTTTAATGCAAATTAAGTATTTATATTTTATGATAAATTTGATCGTTATCAATATATATATATATATATATATTCTTCAATGACTTGTAGCCTAACGGCATTAGTTTTTCATATTATATGGGAGGACTTGTGTGTTGATCTGAATGGACGTTGTTGTACACGCTATATGTATTTAATTATGTAGTTTGTACTTTAATTTACTTGATTTAATAATAGGATAATATTATTTTATTAAAAGGATAAATTTTATCGTTTGTAATATTCTTTCTAAAAAAAATATTTATATAGATATTTACATTTAACTCCAACTTATAATTGTAAACCCATCAAAATTACGCTCGGCATTATGTCACATTTTCAAAGAATAAATGATTAATTTATTAGAGCAACGAGTGATTGGTGTGCACAAAGAAATGGGCATATGTATTTTCAAATCAACACTAATTAGTGTGGTGATTCTGTTAATCATTTAAAAGTGGCGGGAGGTTAATCATGGCTCCATATCTATTGTTAAAAGGTGGTGATTCTTTAGGGGGGACATGGGGCCTCGCTTCAAATGTAAGAAATTTATGAGAATCCAGATTAACTAAAAGCAAACCATCTCGGATTCGAGCTGGGACAGAGGGACCGGGAAAAGAAAAGGAAAATGTGAATGTTCTTTTCAAAATAGGACAACTGTCCGCCGATAATTAATTGAAATTACATAATTTTATTAGAAAATTCTAATGATCATTATACGCAAGAAAGACTAGTGCTTTTCTTTTTTCTTTCTTTCTTTCTTTTTTTTGACTCCCTTATTTTATCTTCGTGCCTGAGAAAAGTGTGGTCCCTGTAAGTGGAAGTTTGTGGGCCATTTCCAAATTCTGTTATCGATCAGCAAAGCCCAGAATAAGTTTGCGTTGTGGTCTGAGCCCAAAGTCCCAATTTAATGAGGGATATTTGATTTGAATTTGATATGGCAGAACTCAGTGAATTAATTTAATTAGAAAAAACTTAATTATCTGATTTAGAAACATACGGTAATGAGAATAAAATAAAGAAGCAAATCCATCAAATAAGTTTGCTAGATTTGCACAATAAAAGAGTCATTACTGTTGACTTCATAGAAAAAATAACTTGTAAAATTTGATCCAAAGTATTAAAAAAATCAAAAGGTCAACAATTTATTTTGTTAAAGGGTCAAAGTTAGGGATAGCAAAATTATCTGTACCCACGGGGAATTCCTTGCAACGAGATGGATTCGAGAAGAATTTTTTCCCTCCAAGAACAGGAATGGGGATAATTTAATTCCCAAAATGCTAAACAAGGTGGAGATGGGGATTATAGTCCCTATCTTTGTGGATACCCATTACCTGTTTAAATAATTAAATTACTATTATATCCTTATATATATGTCAAACCCTATTTTTGTTTATTTCTTCTAATAAAATACATATTTTTTTGTAGTGGCTAATTTAAATGGAGAGCTCTTTGGAAGAGTCAAGCTAGATGGAGAGTTCTTTGGAGGAATTGACGAATTGTTATACTTTTTTTTAAAATTTATGTTTATGCATTATTTATATTTTATATTTATTTTTTAATATTTTATTATAAAATATAAATAAATATCGTGTGTTATGTACTTATATTTGACAATTTTTTAATTTTAAAAATAATTTACATTACTGGAAAATTTAATATTTTTTTATTTTTAATTTTTTTTATGAATTTGATAAATTTTTAATCTATCAAATTCGTGGGGTGCCCTTCTCTCCACAAGGGAGTGAGAATGGATACCCACCACGAGACAAAGACAAGGATGGGGCTATTTGCACCTCACAAGGGCAGGGGCTATTAGGGATGGCAATGAGACATGTTTGGCAGAACTGGGACCCACCTTGCATAGAATTCAAGAGACCCAAAATCCAATCCGCCCTGCCTTCTATTTAGCTCTGCCCTGCCTTCCCTTTAGCCTCGAACCTGACGGGTTGGACTCACCTAACCTGTTTTTTTTTTCCCCATCATTTGGGTATACAAATTTTGCAACTTCCAATCCAATATTAAGTACCAATAATATTTTATTCAAACTTTAACACAATTTTTTTCATTTTATATTGTAAATAATGCATTGACTTATTAGACCGATACATAAATCTTACCATGAACCAATATATAATATGCCTTCCATTAACATATATAAATTGAAATTATTTTAGCAAAAAAATGAAAAAGATAGTTAGATAATCAAAATTTTGCAACTCACAAGATCATATAAATTTTGCAACTCAAAATATTAACATACAAAGTTCATAAATTAATTATATATATTTTTAATAATTAATATAATACGGGGCGGGTCCACCTAAACCCATAACCCGCCCTAGACCCGGGCGGGTTTTTAAAATAAAACATGGAACCCACCCCGAAACTCATTTATTTGACCCCGAACCAGCCTCATTCGGGGCGAGTCCCTGGTTTACCTAGACCCATTGCCATCTTTAGGGGTTATTCCTATCCCCACCCCACTTCGTTCACATTCCTAGTTAAAGTGCGCTTGTGTGTATCAGTGTATGCTTTTATTTGTCCACAATAATAAACACAAGAACGCTGAGTGGCCTGTGGCCTTATAGTATAAGTTTTCCACATAATACGAAAAATTAGAAATTCGAGTTCGAACAAACTCTTGGTATTTGTGTGTGTTAATAAATAAACAATAAACACAAGAACCTTTGCATGATTACATGTAGGCCTGTCATGACAATAGTATAATATACATACTCATACCCAATAAATAAAAATGAGGCCTGAATTCTACCCAAACCCATTAAGAAAAATGGAATGGGTAAAGGTTGGGTTTATGCCCATAAAATACCTAAATACTCAATATCAAATACCCATGTTTCAACTCCCTCATTCCCAATTTTAATATTTTTTACTCATAAAACTTTATTTAGTTATCATTTTCATCAAATTTAAACCCTAAAATATATTAAAAATAATTGAACGAGCATAATTATGTTTATATGTAAAACTTGTCAACATATCCTATACCTCGAAATTACTCTTTTTTCAAATACTCAAATTTAACTAGTTAACCCAAATTACTTATATCAAAACTAAATTTATACTAATAATCATGGCATACTTGAAGGGCATGTTTGGATGTATGTGTTAGGCTTGATAGATTATATTATCAAGTCCCATTAAGTGTTTGGATTTGGCAAAATAAGCCCCTGATGGATAAAGGGCTGGTCTATAATCTCCAAATCAATTGATAAATAATCCCCAAAATTTGTCTAGATTATGCAATCCTTTATCATGTTGGTAAAAAATAGCTAATTATTTGACAATTATACCTTTGAAACTCATAAAATTTGACTATATTGCACGGCCCAATTATTTAATTCTTGCATCCATATAAGGGATTGATAAAATAAATACATATTCAAAATATGTAATCCTAATCACTAAACATAGTATTATATTATCTTTAACAGTTTAATCCAATCATATCATTATAATTTTATTAATCTTATATATATCCAAACATGTCTGAAGTGTATACTTAAAATATTCATATATGTAATATAAAAAAATTAAAATTATTTTGATTATTTAATTTAATAAAATTATCTGGTATGCTATGTTTGTATAGAATAACAATTTTGTGGCAATTAATATGAAATTATTATATTTCAGTAATCGAATTTTAATAAATGTACACTTTGTTATATAAGCAAAGTGTTAGTAATTTATTCAATTATTATGCTACAAAAGGCCTACAAACGGGCTTTTATCATCACTGACTAGCTAAATTTATTTAAATCATACAAAATAGATACATTAATCAAGATTTGTTTACTAACATAATGTACCCAATAATTAATTTTTAATAGATTTACAAAATTAATTTAATAATAGATACATTAAATTATTCAATCAATGTATTAAATTACATTTTGTGGCAAACACATTAATAAAACAATCCAAATAAAATAAGGCCTTTTCTTTTTTTATTTATATTTAAAAATATTTACTAAATGTAATAGCATAAATTTTTTCTACTATTTACATATATTTGATTGAATATATTACATGAAAAAATGAAAAGAATAAAGTTAAAGAAAGAAAAAATAATCTCAGAGGAAAAATAGAGAGGAAAAAAACATAATATGGGAAAGAGAGAGAAAAGTAATACATACTCTTGTGGTTCTTATTTGTTAATATACCAAAAATTAAATATATAAATTAACTAAATTAAAAATTAAATGTATACTCTTTTTTAATTTAAAAATTGAGTAAATTTTTTTAAAATATGCTGAAAAAATTAGCCAATATTGATAAATTACTCTAGCATTCAAATATTAGATAGTTTTTGCATTTTGATTGACAATAAATTTTTTTTAAAAAGATGAAAAAATTAGTTAGGTCAAACCATAATTTAAAATTTTGATCTAATAAATAGACCCAACCATATAACCAATGGGTATTGGGTTTGATAGATTAATAAAAAAAACTTCGATGCTTCTCTCTCTAAAATTTTGCTCTGCCTTCTCTCTAAAATTCCCGCTCGGTATTGTTCATTGTCTTCACTATTCTTTCACTGTTGCACCTTCCCATCGATTTCTGCTCCTTGCCGCTGCCTCTAGCGATTGGCGGTGAGGTATTCTCTTTAACTTATGGACTCCTCCCCTCTTAAATCTGCATCTACCACCACCTCCCAACCCATTCCAGAACCAAACTTCCCACCCCTTCCACAATAAAAAAAAAAAACCCTCCTCGCTTCTACAGATAATCTGGTTCCTATCCAGCCAAGCCCGATTAATCCTCAAATCCTAGACCATCCTCCCCTTCTCACCCTCCTAACCCTCCTTCAAAATCTTTTGCTAATATCCAAAAATTTACTGAGGAGCCGCTGGGCCCTGAATCTGAAAATCTATCAATGTTCATTAACCCCAATGACCCTAAAATGGGTGCCATTTCCTCAAAAGAAGGCAGACCTCACATCTACTTTTCAAATGAGGAAGTTATTGATCTATCCACACCACTTAAATTTGCATTGATTGGAAAATTTTCATTCAGGCTTCCCAAATACTAGGCTTTGATCCAATTTTCGGAATCTCTGAAATTGATTGGTGGTTTCTCGGCTATGGTTTTAAACTCTAAGCATGTGATGATTGTTTTGAGTAACCCAGAAGATTACTCCTTGTTGCGTTTAAAAAGAGAATGGATGGTCGATGGTCTGCCTATGCAGACTTTTGCATGGTCTACGGATTTTGATTGTTCATATGAGCCTTCGATATCCCCTGTTTGGAATCGAATCCCAAGTCTACCTCTTAATCTATTCAACCGCAAAGCTTTATTTACCATTGCGGAGTCAATTGGCAAACCTTTAAAGATGGATGAGGCAACTATGAGGAGGCTTAGGGTGAGCTATGCTCATGTATGTGTAGAGGTCGACCTCAAAGCCCCCTTACCGAAAGAGATTTCAGTAGAGCAGGGGAGTTCTACTAGAGTGCTGGAACTGGTTTATGAAAAAGTACCGAGCTACTGTTCGCACTGCAAGCATATTAGGCATGATATCTCTGGTTGCTATGTAAATGGTAATGCTCCAAAGCCAATGACTAAGAGGGTTTTTTTTCGGCCAAAAAAACCTAGGAATATTGATAAAGGTAAGAAAGTGGAAAAATTAGTTCCGAGTCAGTTTGAGAAAGGAGAACCGAGTGGCACCAAGTCTACTCCTGTGATCCAGGCCCTTGTCATGGAGGAGGCTTTTTGGAGACCAAAATCTTGTTGCAAATGCCTTAAAGAAGGGGAAAGAAACACTACATTCTTCCACTCTCTTGCTAATAAAAGAAGCATGAAATCTCGGATACACAGGATGGAAGAGGACGGTGTAGTTTTTATTGCCCTTGAATAGATTTTAGATTCAGCTGCGAGATATTTTGAGAATTTACTCACTGGCAGAGATGGGTTGATTTCAGGTGATGAACTCAACTGCATTCCTAACTTTATCCCCCCTGAGACCTAGGAGATCCTCACCTCACTTCCAGCGGTAGAGGAAATCAAGGAGATTGTCTTTGAAATTAGCCTTGATAGTGCTGCTGGCCCGGATAGGTTTGGTGCCTTATTTTTTCAGGTTTGCTGGGATATTATTAAAGAGGATGTCGTGGATGCTGTGCATGATTTCTTTAGAGGTTCTCGTATTCCTAGAGGTATTTCTGCTACTACTATCTCTTTGATTCCCAAAGTTGAGTCCCCCTCGTCTTGGAAGGATTTTAGGTCGACAAGTCTCTGCAATACTTCTTGCAAAATCTTATCCAAAATTTTGAACAAAAGGCTTGCACCCATTCTTTCCAAGATCATATCTTTGAATCAAAGTGGTTTTTATCAAAGATTGGCTCATCTCAAACAACATTTTTCTTGCACAAGAAATGGTACATGGGTTGAGTAGAAGCAATAAAAACCTCTTTTTGAAGCTTGACCTACAAAAAGCTTATGACCGAGTTAATTGGGAGATCTTGCTTGAGGTGTTAAGAAAATTCGGTTTCCCCACTCATTGGATTCACTTGGTGGAAAACCTTATATCTAATTGTTGGTTCTTAGTTCTTGTTAATGGGCGGCTGACTAACATTTTTAAATCTGAGAGAGGTTTCTGACAAGGTGATCCCTTATCCCCAAGCCTCTTTATAATCTTTGTTGAACTTCTCTCAAGGGGGCTGAACAATCTTTTTGATCGGCATCCTAGTTTGAATTTTGATATTGAAAGGGGCATTCAGATTTCTCACTTGGCATATGCGGACGACTTTGTCATTTTCTCTAATGCGAATACAGAGAGTTTGCAGGTTTTAAAGCATTTCTTGTACAGATTTGAAGAATGTTCTGGCCAAAAGAATAGTCTTGCGAAGAGCTCGTACATCATGTACAAAGCTGACCAGGCCACATTAGATGAGGTTTCTTCTATTTTGGGATATACCGAGGGCTGTTTACCATTTACATATCTGGGTGCTCCTCTCCATAAAGGAAATCAATCTTTGATGATGTATGACTCTCTCATCACAAAAGTGAAAAGAAAGTTATTGGGCTGGGCTCACTCAAGACTTACTTTGGGAGGACGACTCACTTTGATCAAGAGTGTTTTGTACTCTATCCCTCTTTATATTTTTCAAGTTATGCATCCCCCTAATAATGTGCTCTCTTTGTTAGAAAGACTTTTTAATAGGTTTTACTGGGGTTCAAGGGAGTCTAACAAGAAAATTCATTGGCGTGCTTGGAACAAAATGTGTTTGCCGGTGAGTGAAGGCAGAATTGGAATGAGGAGTTTGAATGATACAATGATTGCTTGCTCTTATAAGCTTTGGTGGAGACTCAGAGCTAAAAGTTTCCTTTGGGCCAATTTTCTTTGAAAAAAATATTGTGGCCCTTATCACCCGTTAACTATTAAAGTCTCGCCCGCCAGCTCCTTTATATGGAAAAGACTTTGTAGCATTAGAGCTGAGGCTGATAAACTCATATTCTGGAATATTGGTGATGGTAATGTATCCTTTTGGCAAGATATATGGATGGGTGAAGCTTTGTTTTGTTCTCGATTGCAGCGGTTTGTCTTTGAACATGTTCTTGTTCAGCTTTTTTGGAGGGATGGTAACTGGAATGTTGATCTCTTGAAGGATGTGTTTTCAGCAGAAATTGTGCAACAAATTTGCTGCACTCCCATCCGTCAATCACCTGTTGACAAGCCGTTTTGGAAGCTTACTA
The DNA here is from genome assembly GCA_014898725.1 of Jacaranda copaia. Classification (NCBI taxonomy): domain Eukaryota; kingdom Viridiplantae; phylum Streptophyta; class Magnoliopsida; order Lamiales; family Bignoniaceae; genus Jacaranda; species Jacaranda copaia. Next base: position 948,107 of record JACGDI010005364.1, read on the forward strand.
GAGATTGCAAGTTCTTGATAAAAAGCGCCTGGGAACACATACGGCAGTAGAGATCGTGTTCTGTGTGGGCTAAAAATTGCTGGAATGAAGCCATTACACCATTTATATCAATCTTCATGTGGTGCCTTTTGCAAGATCTCATACCTACGGATGGGAGGATCTAAAGTAAAGGTTTCTCCCTTACTTCTAAATGTCAATTTTGTTTGAATTATGAAGATCTCAGCCATCTCTTTATCAATTGCTGGTTCGCTACAGAAATTTGGGGTTATTATGCCAACCTCTTTAGAGTTATCATGCCATTCTCTTCAAACATTGTGAATTTCCTTATTGCTTGGAGGAACAGCTCTCCTGGAGGTTCACGTATGCATATTAGAACTCTCATCTCGAGCCTTATTTGTTGGTTTATTTGGTGCTCGAGAAATGACCACAAACACAAGCATTTAGCCTTTTCGGTGGATAAAGCTTTGTGGCAGATCAACCATTACATCTTTGTGGCTTGTAAGTCTAAACTTATACAACCTATTCAATGGAGAGGGGATTTCATAGTTGTGGTCTTATTTGACGTCCAGCTTCCTATCAAGCCATCCGTCTCCTGTCATGTAATCTTTTGGGAGAGACTGCCTTTAGGTTGGCTAAAGCTTAATACGAATAGCTCCTACCAAAAGATCCTAGGCAAAGCTGGAATTGCTGGAATCCTTTGAGATAGTGAGCATAAGGTGATATTTGCTTTTATGGAGCCTATTGAGAGCCAAGATAGTGTTTATGCGGAATTGGTTGCTGTAAAAAGAGGTTTGGAGATTTGTGAACAAAAGAAGATCTCTAAAATCATTGTTGAACTTCAAGGTCAATTGTCACTTCAGCTCTCCAAAAAAGCCATCACATGTCATTGGAGTTTGGCACATCTTACCTGCCGTATCCATCACTTGGCCGATAAGCTCCAAGTGAAGTTTTGTAGCACCTTTAAAGAGGGCAACGTAATTGCAGCTTCTCTCGCCAAATCTGCATGGTTGCAAAACCAAAATAATATCCTTTCAATTAACTAATTACCTAGAGAGATTAGGGGGATGCTTCGAATGGAGGAACTTAATTACCCCTATTTTTGGATCAAGTGAGTTTGGGATGGCATTCTGTGATAAACTGAAAATGGACAACTTGGTTTCCTATGGTTTGTTTCTTTTTGTATAGTAACTTGATAGGCATTGCTAGTTTGCCTTTTTTTTGATTGGATGTAAAGGAAGTGGTACTTCCTCCTTTGTTTTGTTGCTTCATTGACATACACTTTGTACATCCTGTAATCATCCTTTGATATTAATTTACAGGTAGGGGTCTATGCCTAACCCCCCGCCATGACACAGGCAGTTTTATTTAAAAAAAAAAAAGGTATTGGGTTTGATAGAGTAGGGTCTAGTTTAGGATTTATTATCTACGTATTTTTTGATATGGGTCTAACTGAGTTTATAGGTTAGATAGGATAGGATAAATATAGGATTTAACTATTTTGATATATTATGATATGAACTTGAATAGTGCAATACTCTACCAATTGACAATCCTAATTACATGGAGATTCACTCATAAATTAGCCCATTTCTAGAAGCTGATAAGTGATAACTAGTTAAATCAAATCATTTAGCTACAATGAAAAGGAGAAATGATAGGGTCTTTGCATTATAAGAACTTCAACTAACTTTTTGGTATGTTAGCTACAATAAATCCAACAAATAAGTATGTGGTGCATAAGCAGAAAGAGCAGCTCGATATCAATCTTGTGTATAAAATTTTGAGTTTGCCACTACTTGGATAGCCAAGGGGATAATCTCATATTGATAAACTAACATACTAAGGTCCTGTCCTGCAACATGCATTAATGGGATATTTTCTCCTCTATGCAAGTTTCATACATCTCAAAGGGTGAATGAAAAAGAGAAGTGATGCAGGAGGGATTTCAATACCCCAGGCAAAGGTATATATATGAACCCGAGGTAAATTCGAATTGAACCGTTCAGAAAATTTAGAATTGAATTGACTTGCGAGATGAAAACCACACTAGAAGTCCCAACCACCAAGGGCAAGCACATCCCAAGTTGGATGCAAGGTTGAACTTGTGAGCAAAATCGAAACAATTGAGAACATGAAAGATAGTATATTAGTAGACAATAAAAAATATTATAAAAAATTCATGATTATAATAATAAAATAATATTTTTAGTGAGTCAGTAACCACTATTGTATCTAAATGCGTCCTTGATGACAAATACAAAAGAAAAAAGAAGAAGAAGAAGAAGAAGAATCATCATCTTATTTTTGAGCATGCATACATATAAATTGATTCGAATATATAAAATTCAGACTCCTTAATTTTTTAATATACAATATCAGGATAATTGTATAATATTCTCTTGTGCGTTTCTTACCAAATACGTTCGCATGAATACTGAATAATTTTGACAAACAATGTAGTACGTGGTACGCGTTACGCGCGTAGGTGACCAAGCAACAGGTACGTGATCAAATTTGCTCCTTCATCGTACGCTCCACCTTTACGCTGACACTCCACGATTGCAGCACCTTTCTTTTACTAATAAAAACAAGAGGTGGAATACAATTCTGAAAGTTGACGTGTCAATGAATCAGCACCGTCAATACGATGACTATTGATCTGCCGCCTCATCTCCAACCACGAAATGTCCACACTGACCACATATGTTCTCACATGTAACACGTTGCTCAAACCAATGGGTCATTCTTGTTGCTGCCAGCATTTAAGAGGTTCAAATTATGCAAAAAGAAAATATCGATAATTATTTATATTTTTTACAATTTTTTGTGACGTAAAAAATATAACTAGTATTACATTGTAATCTTCTCTTATTAATTTGGAGTTATACTTAAATTCATCCTATCTTTAACTGATCGTCTCGTCCATTCTACAATCTTGAACAAAACTCTTTGGGCTTCTAAAAATTGACTTGAGTTAACTTGTCCCATACTACTTAAAGGTTATTCATATTTCCAAGTCTTGAAAAATTATCCATACTACTTAAAGATTATTCTTTGCTGTTCGTTTCATTTTCAAATTTTATTTTTATTTTTTTTATTATTTAAAAATTAAAATATATTATCTTTTAAATATTTTCATCCAACATTATTTTTATTTTCATTATCAAAACACATATTATCCTAATAATATGTATATCACATTTCTTTATTTTATTATCACTGGTTCTTTCTTTCTCTCTCTCTCCATCTGTAGTTTACTAAATCCAATATAATCATTATTTTTGCAACAACTTATTCAAAAGCAAACTCATTTTCATTAATTAATTTTTTAAATTTTAAAATAATAAAAATAAAAATCAAAATGAAAATAAAACCAAGCGAACCCCTACACGTTCTGGGATTATTCCATTGATTTTTATGAGAAAAATTCAGCTTGACTCAACACTATTGTGGTGGGAGATTTGGGAAGTGTGGGACAGCGGGAAATCATTTCTAAACACATCAATAGGTTGTCCGATGATTAAAGGCTCCCATAAAATTTTCTGACTTTTCATTGGGAACAAAGGAAGGGTGAAGAGTCGAGTAGCCTTTTGATGTCTCATAACATATTATGAATTTGAGTTCTACTTAATGTGGTTTTGGTAGGAAAATTATGACTATGTTTGATTGCATTTTGGAAAAATAAATTTTGTTTTGTCAAAATATAATTAAATATATAAAAATTTTCTCTTTAAAATGTCAAATTAAAATTTTCAAAATACCATCTTCTATTTTTTTATTATCTCCAAAACTATCTTATTTTTTAATATATACATACATATATTTGACATGTTATATTTATTTTATTATTATTCTAATAATAAAAAAATCATTTAATTTCATTTTCATCTTAAAAATCTAAAAAAAATATTAAATTGACAGCTACATTAAAAAATTATCTTATCCCAAAATATAACAAATATATTAAAATTTCTCAAAATAATTTTTTAATTATTTTTAAATATATAAATAAATATTCATCACATCTTTCAATACAATATCATATATTCCAATCCAATTTTTAAAATTTATTCTCTTAAAATATATAATACAAAGCATATAATTTATAATCAACCCTAAAAGACAAGATTACCCATGACTCTCACATGCACATGACTCACACAATATACGTCAGCAAATCGACGACTCATCACCTAGTCCACTCCCGTTGAGCAATTTTCTTCTGCTGTAGTTGAAAATTGCAATCCACCATCACCTACATCTCATGTCGGCTAATCTCCACCTTACACCAAATACATCAAATCACTGATTTAATTGCAAAACAAACGTCGACGATGCAGTCCCGTTTAAAATCATTGGCTCCAGATCATGCCCAATAGTGTACGCGTCCACATCCAACCACTACCTATTCACAGATTAAATAGTAGCCGTTGCTATCAAGAAGGCGGACAGCCCCGTTGACGCCGATCACGCTTACGTCCAGCTGTAGGGCGGCAGCAAAACTTTAAAATATATTACTATGAATTTCCTGACCTTTTGCCTTTCGTTTATATGTTTTTCAATTTAAATTTTAGCCCCTACGTCAAAACGCCGTTAAATTAAATTAAAATATGGAAATTCCAATAATTATTTTTTTTTGTTTTTTTGAGAGAATTCCAATCATATTTATTTCACTTTTTTATGGACCTCACAATGAATGAACGAAAGGGCAAAAAGCACAGACACGGAAACACAGCGCAAGCCCAATGCCAAGGCACCCCCTTCTACATCCCCAACAACGCCCATATTAAGAGGGTTTGAAATTTTGGATCAAGATTTCCACTCTCTATTTCGCTGATAATCCATGGCAGCCGCCTCCACCGCGACAACCACCACCGCAACGGATGTGGCAAAACAGAAAGAGATGAAGGGCCTTTTATTAGGAAGGTACGAAATCGGAAAACTCCTCGGGCATGGAACGTTTGCCAAGGTGTATCACGCGAGGAACGTGACAACCGGGGAGAGCGTAGCGATTAAGGTTATTGATAAAGAGAAGATCTTGAAAGTGGGGTTGATAGCCCACATCAAGCGCGAGATCTCGATTTTGAGGAGAGTTCGCCATCCAAACATTGTGCAATTGTTTGAGGTTATGGCGACCAAGTCTAAAATCTACTTTGTCATGGAGTACGTAAAGGGCGGTGAGCTATTCAACAAGGTTGCCAAGGGCAGGCTTAAGGAGGAAGTTGCCAGAAAGTATTTCCAGCAACTGATTTCCGCGGTGGCCTTCTGCCACGCACGCGGCGTGTACCATCGTGATTTGAAGCCAGAAAATATATTGCTTGATGAAGATGGGAACCTTAAAGTGTCGGATTTCGGTTTGAGCGCTATATCTGAGCAGATTAAGCAGGATGGCCTTTTTCATACCCTTTGCGGGACACCGGCATATGTCGCGCCGGAGGTGTTGGCAAGGAAGGGCTATGATGCGGCCAAGGTTGATATTTGGAGCTGTGGTGTGATACTTTTTGTTTTGATGGCGGGGTACTTGCCATTCCATGATCAAAATGTCATGGCTATGTATAAGAAGATTTATAAAGGTGAATTTAGATGTCCCAGGTGGTTTTCGCCTGAATTGATTCGGTTTCTGTCACGTTTGCTCGACATCAATCCAGAGACCAGGATCACAATTCCGGACATCATGAAGAATAGATGGTTCAAAAAGGGGTTTAAGCACGTGAAATTTTATATTGAGGATGACAAACTGTGTAGTGTTAATGATGATGCCGATGACGATGTCGATTCTTTATCTGATCAATCGATGTCTGAATCAGAGTCTGAGTTGGAGACCAGAAGGAAGATCACTAGTCTTCCTAGGCCTGCTAGCTTGAATGCGTTCGATATCATCTCGTTTTCTCGCGGTTTTAATTTATCAGGCTTGTTTGAGGAAGGAGCAGATGGGGGAACAAGATTTGTTTCAGGGGCACCAGTTTCAAACATCATATCGAAGTTGGAGGAAATTGCCAAGGTAGTGAGCTTTACAGTGAGGAAAAAGGATTGCAGAGTGAGTCTGGAGGGATCAAGAGATGGTGTCAAGGGACCCTTGACTATTGCAGCTGAGATTTTTGAATTGACACCTTCGTTGAGAGTGGTTGAGGTGAAGAAGAAAGGAGGGGATAGAGTAGAATATGAAGAATTCTGTGACCGTGAATTGAAGCCTGGATTGCAAAGCCTTGTGATGGGAAATGTTGCTGATTCTTCTTACTTGCCTTCGGACACTGAATAGAGAGATAAAGAAGGGAAAAGAGTATGCTCTAAACGTCCTTCCTTTTGAACACTTGATGGCTTCTGTATGATATTTGCTGCGTTATTGTGTTTCTTTTCCCCTGATATACCTCTCATTCTGCTTGTTAGATTAAGCTCAAATGTAACATCATCCTGTATGGTTAATTCCTCTTTGAGGTCAAATCGATCCTGTAAAACCCTCAAGAGATGAATAAACGGCTGTACTTGTGTTGGCTGTATTCTTGGTGGATTTTATCGTTATGATTTTCTGAGGGTAAATAACTAGATACATTTACCTTATTATTGATTCATACAAGTAATCTAATCTCAACTTCCTTTGCTGTATGTTTCTTCATTCCGTATTGCATAAGAGCCAAGTTTTCTGTGCATGTAGAGTTCTTATATACCCTGCTGTATTTGTACTCAGATGTTCAAACTACTGGTTTTCTTATGTTAATCAAACAAGTCACATTTGCATAGATTTATTAGAAAATTTAGATATCAATTCAGTTGGGGAAGACCATGGGAGGTGGGGTTTCTGGGGGGTGGAGTGGGTGGGGAGGCAGAAACTGCTGATAACTTTATGGTTCATTACATTGATCCTCTGAATTGAATGGACAAAATTTGCCTTTTCTTTTCCTTTGCAAGTTTGCATTGTGAGCAAATTACGCATTTAGAAATGGAAAAACACCTATTACATACTTTTGTTCAGTTACGAGGAAGGATGCCAAAATTCAGTGTTTATACTTGGGATATTTCTGGCTAAATTTGGATTGTCCCATCTTATGGTGATCAAGAATTTTCATCTAATATAAGCAGAGTCTCTGTTAGTTAACGGACTGTTTGCCATGGAGTGTGATAACTGTGTCCCTACTAAGACAGAATTGGTTCTCTCTCCTTCCTCCTACTCCCCCTTTCCTCTCTCATAGGTTATTTAGGTATCTTGTTACTGATGGGCTTCAATTTCTGATTTTTCTCAAGCTTCAAAGAAAGTGCCTCTAATGGCCATTCCTATTTGAAAGAACCTATTTTGCATTTTTCTGTAGGTCGCTAAGAGTTGATGAAGTAAACAATTAGCTCATAACCATTAGAACTGATGCATAACAACTTAAAAATATAGAAAACCAGAAATTTTTTTCTCGAACTTTTATATAAAAAAGGGATTATCTGGTAGTGCAAGACTTGAGTGTTCTGGTATCATGTTCATATTGATTATGACAAGCATGTTAGCAACTTTTTTGACATTGACACATGTCTATCCACATGTGGCATAGCATGCCATAAACATGACTCCAGTGAAATTATGCTTCTTCATGTCTCTTCTTGATTCGAGAAATCATGTTAGTTGTAGGTCCTTACTTTGTTGCCGCCAGATTTGTCATAATCACAGGGGTAGCGTTTCAGGGACATAACTGCTTGAGTTTTAAATTTAGTTAGACTATTGAAGTTATGCATCTCTTTTAGGTGAAATTCTGTATAATTCCAGGATCATAGTATTTATTCTAGGGACCATGATTGGTAAATTTGTGGTCTTGCGTTTTTGCACTGTGTGCTCTTAAAACATTGATTGACCAGTAGATTTCTTTCAGTAGAATGTATTCTGATTTGCATCTACTAGTTTCTTGATGTCCTGTTGAGGCATTTTTCTTCTTCTGGATGCTGCTAGGAGAGTACTGTTTTTGGCATGTTATTATTAGCCCCCTTCTCTTTTGTTTTTCTTTTATATTTCCCTTCTGATCAGATGACTGCAGAATGACTAGAACTTCAAAGATCAAAAACACATTTTGTGTAAATCTATTCGATAGTCTTTGAAGGTGCTTCTAGTAAGGTTGATGCATTAACACAGCCGCCTCCTGCTGTTTTATCATGAATAGATAATTATTTGTGTGTGTATGGGAAGCAGGGGGAGTATTGTATGTTTGCATGTTTTTACAATTTTTTATGTACTTGGAGTTTCTTTGATCTTCAAAATGGAAGGTTTTTTTCCTTTTCATTTAGGGTGGGGAAGGGTGTTTTTGCAAGTGGCTCATTCACCCAAAAGAAAAGAAGAAGAGTGGATATTAAATGTATGCTTATTGGATACACGTGTGTATGTTAAATGTCTGCCAGTGCGCAACTTGCATATGATGCCTAACTATTATTCAAGTTAGGTAAATTCTCCGCCGTTGAATACTGTGGTGGATCGTGGACGCAATCAATCTCAATACATTTCATTATATGGAATGCACGCATTAATAATCTATAATAATTTTAATAAATAAATTGTGGTATATAAAAAAATGTCATTATTGTTGCTTTAACCATCGGGTTGTGAAGCTTTTCCAGAGAGATTTTTTATTTATCTTTTCGTCTCTTAGAAAGAACGGTTAAAGGATTAAACTAAACAGGTGCAAATAGCTTGATTGCCTTACTTGTTATTGAAATATAAGTAGAAGATGTTCTAACTTATATTCCCACCAATGTAATATTTAGTACTGATATATAAATTTGTCTGGAAATTTTTATTACGGAATTAGACTTCTATCAACTTTGAACTATTTGTCAATCGCATTGGGTTTGTAGCTCAGTTGAAACTTATAACTCATTTTTTCCCTGGAATTTAATTTTTGGCAACAGCATTTATAATTATTTAATGTTAGTGGTTGCTGATTTCTCTATTTGTATCATTTTAGTGGCATTTTTTGTTGTTAGTGGTACTTAACTATTTAGTGCTGGAAAAATAATCATTATCTTGTTGACATTTTGAGTCAATGAAACATGATTAGTTTGATAGCTAATGATTAAATGGTAATCATAGATTTTAGAATCAAACAAAATTGGATTGCGGTGTCTGGGGCCCTTTGTAGCCGATGGGTTGCCCCTGTTTCAGATTTAGTTGTGTAATTCTTTTATTTCAATTGTGTAAATTCTAACACAAGCTGAGTACTAAAATAATTTAGGTACATCCATCCACCAAATCCCCGACAAGCTTCCCCCGCTTTCTTTTTGGGTATAAGTCGGTGTCACAAAAAGAAAAAAAAAAGGGGAGAAGAAAAAGAAAAAGAAAAAGAGAAAAGAAAAAAGAATAAACCCACTCTCTTTTGGATATTTTGCACACATGTAAATCCAAAAATTTTGTATAATTTCCAAATGAATTTTTGAACCATTGTAAATAATATTTATATAGAAAGATATTTGTAGTAAGAAATGTCTTTCGATTAGAATAAAATTAAGTATACTTTTTCATGAGATATTATTATAAATGGTTTAGATCATTTATTACATTATATATTTCATTTCTTATTCTATTGTATGGATATACGACATGTATTTTAAATATTTTTTATAAAAAGAATTGATGAGAATCAAATACATTTGGCATATATGCATCGCGTTCAAATAAAAGATAAAATATGAAATAAAATAAAGAATTCAAAGTGTACTACAAATTGTTACCAAAATACAACTCCCCAAAATATTCTAGAACAAACCAAAATTGCATTCAAGTTACGTGGCACCACAATCTCTCCACTATTATTATTATTATTATTATTATTTTTCAATCTTTCCCTTTTTCTGCAAGTGCATACTATATTGGTGAAGATTTTTGGCGACTCTTCTGGGCATGCCATGACAAACTGCGGATCTCCAAGGAACTGTTCACATGGTGAACATGCTTCTAGCCAAAAACTCCATGTTCCGAAGAAGGGACAAAGATGCAAACTCCAAATATCTGCAATCCTTGTGGTTTTGGCACACCCCTTCACAAGACTTGGCGTCAGCTTTATTTTTGGCTTGGTGGTTAACACAAGGTTTTTATATGGTGATATTGATGTGGACCTCTTTCACAAATAGGTGGCCTCTGCTTGATTTTAATTTCAACTCGAACCTAAATCACGAAAAGAATAATAATTTTTTTTGGTGATAAAAGCATAATGAACTTTTCCTTTCTTTCTTTCTTTTTTTTAATATATATATGCTCGCAATAATTTATTAGGTTCGAACCTCACATAGTATCAGTAAATTAAATAATCATTATGTTTTTTCCTACTTCCCATGTGCCAAGGGTCGCCCTCGCCCTTGGGTCCCTTGACCATTCACTGGGTACTCAGGCCGCCCTTTTGGCCCCTCAATCAACCTGCATCAATGGACTTGCACTCCAAGGAGTTCATCTACCGTGTTCTAGGTGTAGGCCTTTCCTTTTATTTTTCCTCTTGTAAATATGTAAGCAGGATGCTGCCGTTTTTGTTGTAATTTTCAGCTTTTCAATATTTAGTGCTGTCACAATAGAAATTTTTTTTTAGCCTATTATAGGGGGGAATGCGTAGTTGAAGTTGAGATGTATTGTACTTTGCTAGAGTCCTCATCAACGTCTGTCGTTACTTTGGCAATTGTAAATATTGTAATGCAATTTTCATCAATGAATGCAAGCTTTCTTTCCAATTGATCGTGCCTCTTAAAGCTTTCTTATTTGCTGTCGGTTATCGAGCTTAACGGTGGTTGGGCTCCTGTTGGTTGACGGTTATCGAGCTTGACAGTTGTTGGGCTCTTGTAGGTTGTCGGTTATTGAGCTTGACAGTAGTTGGGCTCTCATTGATTTTTGATACTGAGTTTTTGCCGGACGTAGCTCCCGAACGACCAGCTACTAGCTGCACAGTACGCTACTGTACATACTCCTAAGAAATGCCCTGTGAGACCATGTCATAACCTAAAATCAGTTTTTCATAAGTAATAACAATTTAATTCTGCTAAAATCTTGTGCCTAATCCCCCCCTGAGTGTGCCCTACTAAAACACAACAGTGAAACTGCACTTGGGAGAATTCCGCTGGATGCTCCTGGTACTTCCGTCTAATTTGACCAGCACACCAATGCTTCATCTCTTCTGCAATTTGAGTTAAATATCATCTTTCTTTCTCGACAGAAGATACTTTGAATACTGCATATTCCTACGACTCTATCATTGCATACCCGCACTCAATTCTGTTGTCAAACTCTTTGAGAATGTGAATCATGTGATATCCATCTCTTCTCACGTGCATAACACCACCGGCCCCCTCCTTTCCAATTGTCGTAGCATCATTTAGTCGATATATATATTTATATATTTAAATTCTAATTTATTTATTTATTTTCTGATCAGCAACTACAAGTTTATAACGCTGGAATTTTCATGTCAATACTAGGGGGTGAGAATTCCCGTAGAACAGTCACGCTATTACATAACCAAATGTCCTAATAATTGTTAGCATCCTACATTAGTAAAATAAATAAGTTGCGGTATTTGTATATAGTTTTAGATAATCCTCACTTTGTGAGTTAACTTTTGAGATTGAGTTAGTCCAAGGTCTATTCTTTAACATGATATTAGAGCCATCAATTCCTGGTGTTGGGTTAAACGGTATTGTTAGATCACTAATTTTATGTTATTCTATACTCCAAATGTTTAATTTTAGACGTGCGTTAATGTACTACATTAGTAAAATAAATAAATTATGGTCTCTATATATAGTTTTGGATAATTCTGATATCTTGAGATAGCTTTTAAATTGGGTTAGGCGGATGTTCATTTTTTCACAATAATAGCACTACATTCCTGCCAAAAAACTCGACGGCGGAGGAAAAGGATAACAAAAGGGCCGCCAGAAATTTCTGGTGTCATCGACGTTTAACCATACAAACTCTGAGCCTTCTTTCTTTCTTTTTTCCATTTTCTTTTTCTTCTCCCTTCAGGTTTGAGTGTAACAGAGCTGTTAAATTGAAGAGTTTATCGCCTTGTACATAAAAGATTAATGTAAAATAAAAATCTCTGGCTGATCATCTAATCTTCTGATCATGCATGAGAATTCTTATTCTTTTCAGAAATGTACTGTTCTATATATATATATGTCTTCTTACTGATTATATTTTCACTTGCGAACAACGCTGTAAATTTACAAGTATATATAATACAATTTTGAGCATACAACAAAATCATAGAACATTTCACCATGGGAGAAAATGGTGAAAGTTCTAAACAAAGTTGCTTCCTCAGATGGATGAGCCTCCAAGAGGAGGATCTCGCGGAGCTCCTCCAAGCACTTAACCTCTGCACTGATGGAGAAGATCATAATGCTGAGCTGAAGAAACTTCTCGATAAGAATATTAGGCACTTTGAAGACTATATCAGCCGGAGAGCTAGCCTGGCTAGAGGTAACGTCTCCCCCTACTTTTCGCCCCCCTGGTGCACGTCGTTGGAGGGCTCTATGTTGTGGGCCGGAGGCTGCAGGGCATCTATATTTTTCAGGCTTCTTTATGCTCTCTCTGGGCAGGATATCACTTCGCGTCTGGATGAATATCTCAGTGGCAGTAGAAGTGGTGGGCTTGGAGAGCTCTCAGCAAGCCAAATCTATTCAATTAACAATTTGCACCTCAAGACAATCCGGCAGGAAGATCAGATATCCACAAAGTTGGCCAGTTTGCAAGAGGAGATTGCTGATCAGCCGATTGCCATCATTGCCAAGGAATTGCGAGCACATGATGAGGCCAGTACAGAAGCGGAAGAGGCACTGGATGCCCTTTCAACGTCCTTGGCGAGTATGTTGGAAGAGGCTGATAACCTGAGGCTAAATACGCTCAAGGAGCTGACCAGCATACTGACGCCAATTCAGGCTGTGGATTTTTTAGCTACCGCTAGAAAACTTCATCTTTGCGTCCATGCGTGGGGTAGGAGGAGGGATCAGGAGCGTGAAAGGCACTCACAAGAGAATAGTGGAGTGTAATAGTTATATATATGTGTATTTTGCTTGGCCTTATGGCTTCCAGGTTCTTGCCAAGTTTCAGTCCATCGGTATCTTGATTATGTAATACCTCTTATCACGTGCTAATGTCAGTGTGATGTTTGGATTTGCTAATAATGTAGTAGAGTTTTATATTAGTAAATCATGTCCTTTTTGTGGATCAAACTAACACTGCTAGCCACTATGTTTTTGTCTTGTTTGGCATCTGGATATAATATATAACTGATTCTGATAGATGGGTTAGAAACAGGAAATCTAGAATCTTAGCCCGCAAGCTCTTATAATCTTTGGAGTCATTCTGATCTTTGATACTTATCCTTCGATATTTTAAGCATTAAAATTTGACGCCGAAGGCGCATGATTCAAAGACTCAGCAGGACAAATACCTTCAAAATAGGCGCGTTAATAAGTAGGGTATTATCCAAACTGAAATCATGAGAATAGTATAATATCCATACACATACTTAATAAATAGATATGAGATTCAAACTCTACCCAAATTCATTAAAAAAAATAAAATGGGTAAATGTAGGTCTATATTAAAAAAATATCCAAATACCCAATACCCAATATCAAATATTCATGTTTCAACTCTCTCCTTCTTAACTTTAATTTTTTTTACTCATAAAACTTTATTTTGATATCATTTTTATCAAACCTAAACCCAAAAATATATTAAAAATAATTGAACAAGTGTAATTATGTTATCTGCAAAACTTACCCACATATCCTATATTTTGAAATTACTCATTTTTCAAATACTCAAATTCAATTAGTTAACCCAAATTATTTATATCAAAATTAAATTTATACTAATAATCATGGTGTACTTGAACAACACGTTTGGATGTATGGATTGAGTTTGATAGAATATATTATCAAGCCTCGTCAAATGTTTGGTTTTGGAGAAATAAGCCGATGATGGATAAAGGGCCCGGTCTGTTAATCCACAAATCAATTAATAAATAATCATCACAATTTGATTTACTAACATATATTAATGTACCCAATAATTAATTTTTAATAGATTTATAAAATTAATTTAATAATAGATATATTAAACTATTCAATCAACGAATTAAATTACATTTTTGGGCAAACACATTAATAAAACAATCCAAATAAAATAAGGCCTTGTTCTTTTTTTATTTATATTTAAAAATATTTGCTAAATGATAGTAAATCAAATCGATAGGAAAAATAGAGAAGAAAAAAACATAATGTGCGGAAGAGAGAGAAAAGTGATACATACTCTTGTGATTCTTATTTGTTTAATATACCAAAAATTAAATATATAAATTGACTAGATTAAAAATTAAAAGACTAAAATTAAATGTATACTCTTTTTTAATTTTAAAAAATTGAGTTAACTCTTTTAAAATATGCCGAAAAAAATTTGCCAATATTAATAGATTACTCTAGCATTTAAATATTAGATAGTTTTAGCATTTTGGCTAATAATAAGAAAATTTGAGAAGATGAAAAAACTAATCAAGTCATAATACAATTAAAAAATTTGGTCTAATAAACTAGACCCAATCATAGACCCAATGGATCTTGGGTTTGATAGGGTAGGGTCTAGTTTAGAGTCTATTATCTAGGTATTTTAGGGTATATGTCTAATTGGATCTATTAGATATGATAGGATAAATATATGGTCTAATTATTTGAATATATTAGAGTATGGACTTGGGTAGGACGATACCTTGCCCATTGACATGCCTGCTTCAAAAGATGCAATGGCTTACGTTTTTCTCTTAATTTCTACATCAACGCATTTCATGCCAAAACAAAGTTTGTCTTTTTGATGAAATTTGTTAACAATTATGGGGACAAGCAAAATCTTGTACATTGACATTGAAGATCAAGTCTTGCCTTGTGGTTTAAATTCTCTATTCCAATTTATGTTTCATTTCATATTTTATTTTATACATATCTGATATGTGTATTAGATATTTTCTTATAAAAATAATTGATTCAAAATCAAATTACAGATACACCTGACATGCATATATATATATATATATATATATCAAGTTGAAAGAGATTATGAAACATAAAATGAAATAGAAGAATTGAAGTGCTTTCCTTGTTCAAGTTGATTATTCTCATTATTGGAAAGATTCTAGATTATTCTCACACATGATTTTTAATGTCCTCTGGTGCCTCTATGTAATTTCTTTCCACATTCACGAGGTGATAAAATATTAAAGATAAATTATGGTAGGATAACCGTTTGGAATGTGGTAATGGCTTAAATTGAGCTTCTGATGCCAATGAGGCTATGGATTTTTCTAGCTGCGGCCAAGAAGCTTCATCTCTGCCTCCATGCATGGGGTAAGGAGGAGGGATCATGAGCATGGAAGGAAGTGGAGTATGTCTCGAGGTGGTATTGTGAGATAATGATGGTAAAGGACTAATAATGCGCTGGAACTTATGTAATGTTTTAAGGCCACACTTGATAGGAGCAATGAGGCTTTATCAAGGGATTTTGTGGTTGCTTCTTGTATTTTTTGTATGCAAAATTATGATGATGGACCCTAAGCACATTAGTTCTACATTCAGTTCGAGCCCGCGCTATAGCTGCAACATTTGGTACATTAGCATGCAAAAAGACTAAATTTTCCCAAATTTTTAATGATAAATGACTAATATTAAAAATACAGTTGAAAAATTTGAGCTGAAGTTTGTGTAAAAATGGCAGCAAACGCTCGCGCCTAGACACTATTTTTTGGGAGCCTAGAGACCAATGTTAGCAAATTGTAGTGTCTTGGCGCTATATATTTTTTAGTGCATTGGCGCCAAAATTAATCTTGCTTATCAAACGGGATACAAGATTGCAAAAAATTATCTCAATCTCTTATAATATATGGCTGACTGATGCTACACAAGACTATGTGATCTATTAGATTTATAAAAAGCAAGAACGGGGTTCTTAATTGCACTTTATGGTAAAATAACTTATCGTGCCAGCATGCGCATGCCCTCTTTGTAGTTGACTTAAGAATCTTCAATCGTTGCCAGCATAGGCACTTCCACATGGAGTTTTAGATGTTGCCACCACCCCATCCCACCACCTCGCTCACACATATGCTCAAGGAAAAAAAAAAAAGAAGAAGTGGAAAAATAAGACAGTGAGATTGAAGAATTTCATATATTCTGAGCAACACTAAAATCCAAACTAGCTCATCAACCTGCTGATCCATCTTCTGAATCCTATCCAAAATATATAACCATTTTTCTAGTTCGAGATTTCTTATGAAGGATCTTAACAGGCAACTTGTTTTTCAGAAACGGGACTAATATTGGCTATGAACTAAAGATCCATAATTCTTTCAATCAAGCTTGCAACCTGGTCCAAATCATCCAGGCTCCACGTAAGGATTCGGGGAAAAGAGTATAATTTGAGAGTATTTCAATAGAACACAATTTGCTGGATGTGTCTTGAAATTCGAATTGAAAACGATGGAAACGGCGAAAAAATGAAGAGAAACAGCAAAAATGGCAAGGAAACAACAGAGGAAATTGCGAGACGGGGTGGAAACAGCTCCAAAGGATGCGCTATTTCAGTAGCTTGCACGTCGCGTGCCCCAGCTCACGGAAAACTTGTTCCCTGCACCTAGGTGCAAGTTTTCTGTGCTTATGTGCGGGCGCCACTAGCCAGGCACCAAGTTTTTTGGTCCTCTGCGTGTGGCGTAGTCCCAATTAGGGTGTTTACGGGTCGGGTTGGGTTAAGTTTGGGGGGAAATGAATCCAAATCGACTAGTTTTAATTGGTTCGGTTTGGTCTTGGTACTGTGATTTTTAATGCTTGAACCTGAACCAAACCAACCTAATCTAAATTGGGTTGGTTTGGTTCAAGTAATTGGGTTCTCAAAGAGAGAGAGAGAGAGAGAGAGAGAGAGAGAGAGAGAGGAGGAGGAGGAGGAGGAGGAGGAGGCACAAATTGCAATTTTTTTAGTTCTTTAATTAGAAAATTAACATAATTAAATTATTTACAAAATATTTATCAAAATTTAGAAGCATACAGTATTGTACATGGGCACCACAAGTCATAATCGTTATAAATTATTTCCTTCTTTATCACAAGTCATGATTGATAATATAAAATCTCAAATCCAAATCTAAGTTAGACATGAAATATAAGTATAAATAACAAAAGTCATAATTTAAAAAAAATATTTATTTTAATTAAATGATTGGGTCGGGTCAGATTAATAAATATGAAATTCGAGAACTGAACAAAATATGATCGGATTTGACCCGATCAAACCCGATAACCCGAACCAAACCGAACCTATTAGATTGATTCAGTTTGGTTTGTCGGGTTCATAGGATTGGGTTGATTCGATGAACAACCCTAGTCCCAATGGGTCATTTTGTGCTTTAAATATGTATTTAAGTTCCTTTTTTTATTTTTGTCAGTTTTTTAACCCACTCAAGGTTGTTTTGGACTGGTTTTGATGAGAGTTTTCCTTACGAGATTAGAAATGAGGGATTTTGGTGTTCTCGCGAGACTTGTGGAGACGTGGATTTGTAATTGGCACTTGATTTGATGTTCAATAAATTTGTCTCTTCATTCTAGAGGTAGGCACATCATTGAACATTGTTAAATCTTGTATTCTGTTTTTGAATTTTTTGCGGTTATTTTAATTATTACTAATTGACCATTTTGGAATGACAAATTGGTACCAAAGCCACTTTTACTAAAATGTCCATGATGAATTATGATGTAAAAAGATTCAATGGGAATGACTTTGGATCGTGGACGATAAAAATGTGCGCTCTTCAATGTCAACAAAGTTTGCAGAGAGGCGAGAGCACTAGCTAAAGAGCAAAAATTTCTTGTCAAACACGTTTTTAGAGGAGGAGAAGATGGATTATGGCAAAGGCTTACGATACTTTGGTATTATAGTTAACAGAAAATGTATTAAAAAAGGTCATGACAGAAAATATACTAGTGGGATTGTGGTCAAAACTAGAAAGTTTGTATATGATGAAGTTCCTCATGAATTAGTTGTATTTGAAACAATAGCTCTATAGCCTTAAGCTAAACAAAGACACATCTATTATATAACATTGATTATTTCAAAAGGTGATTTAGATCTTGCTAGTATAGATATGTAAGTTGATGATGAACACCAAAAACCATTTTATTTTTTTGGCCTAAATCTTTTAATCACTTGGTGACTGCTTTATGATATGAAATCCCTGTTAAATTCGAGTTAATTGAAACAAAATGTCCTGGATAGTAGTAATGGTGAGAGTGGTGAAAGTTTGATTGCAAAATAGGGACGAAAAGAAAAGGGAAAAATGGTCTCTCTATAAGTAACTTGATCATCTCCTACAAACTCTTCAACCAAACTCAATGTATAAAGTACTCTATTTGGATTAATATTGTTATAGTGATTTCTTTTATCTATTACAAGTCAAATGATAGTTTTATTGTGGCTCAGTTCCCACTCTCATTGGCTTCTGCCTCCCTCTCGAAACATGTTGTGAAGAGTCAAGCTTCACATTCTCCTCAACGTTGTCTTGATTGCTATCGTCTTGCTATACCTTCTTCAATACAACAAACTTATCAAATATCATATCCTGCTAATAATCAATTTAGAGTCCTTTGTCATCAGTACACCACAAAAGATAATTTTTGACTCTATTTGCGTAGCCTCAAAATATGTACTTCCTTGCCTTTGGCTCAAGCTTCCGTCACAAACATGAGCATAGACTGCATAGACAAATACCCTCAAAATTGAGTAATTAGTATGAGAATCTCACCAAACTTTCATTGGTATCAAGTAGTCCAAAGCACTTGACGTTGACCTAATTATCAAACAACAAGCAGTATTAATAGTTTCAGCCTAAAAATTCTTGGACAATCCAACATTAAAGTGTATGCATCCAGCTCTCCCCAAAATCCTTATGCTCATCCGTTCTATAGCCTCATTCTATTTGGTGTATGTTCAACTATGCAATACCTTACAATCCCTTCTTTGTCATAGGACTTCTGAAGCTCCTTATTGTAGAACTGCTAACCATTGTCAGTCTTTAAATTCATTGTCAGCATTTAAATTTGGTCTTGCACGCGTTAGATTTTGGACAATAGTGTGGAGAAGGACAGAATATTGAACAACTTTGTGATGTAACAGAGTACATTGTGAACTCTGTTCTATTCTTTGTCTGTATCTGCGTAGAAGAAGACAACATCTTCAATGGAATGTGGAGATCTTTACAACTTTGCGATGATCCGTGAATTATAGTGGACTGGTTTGATTAGGCTTCTCATTTTTTTTTAAATAATACTAACCATTAAAGTGAAAAAGTTTAAGGATAGATTGATATTTCGCACCTTATCCAATCCTTTTTTTTTTTCGATCCGATCATTTGTTCGTATATGACTCGGTGGATGGTGGCAGAGAGTCCAAGAAAACCAATTCTTCATTTAGTTTTCTTGAGGTTTTCACAATCTAACTGTATCACCAAATTATCTTAG
>JACGDI010005364.1:967837-1014735 GCA_014898725.1 Jacaranda copaia
CAAAAGTCATGGATGGATTAACGTAAAAGATTACACCCAATGCATTCAATGTTAACGACTAAAAGCAGAAAGCATTTTCTAGTAATCTAAAGATTTCTGCACAAGCTGGAATTTCTTGCCTACTTTTTACTAATCACTGGTTAATATGTGTATTTACCTGATTTTAAACAGATTAAGAACATATAGCTACAACTGATTCTAAAGAGATAAGATTGGCAACATCCTCCCCAAGTCTAAAATATTTCAATAGTCACCACAATCAGAATAATTGCTAGCACTGCCACTGTGTTTCTTAGCTTGCTTGTTAACGATCTCTTTTTTATCTTTACCTGTTGCCTTCCCTCCTCCCACACTTCCTTTGCTTCCTCCACCTCCTCCTCCCTTGCTTGTTCCAGTCCCTTTGCCACCACTCTTTTGCCTGTTTTTCCCAGCTGCACCTTTCACCTTCTGCTCACTCTTGTGCCTCTCTGTGTTGCTCTGTGCAAAATGTTCAGCAGATGTAGGAGGTGGATCATACACATCCGGTGCCCATGACACCCGGCATTCCTTAGCTGGCTTGCCTTCTTTCTCACGACTACCTTTAAAAGCAGAAACAAGATTTAAATCAGCTGTTGGAGTGGTAAATGGTTCATGCTTGGGTGGTTCATTCTTTAGATAGCCCATTTGTGTCAGTAATGATTCTTCTGATAAATCCTCCTCCTCTTCCTCCTCTTCCCCATCATGATACTGCCTTTGGGCCCCCTTTATTATATCTCTTTTGGGTTGGGATTTCGCATATCCCATCTGCAGTAACAATTCTTCTTCTGAAAAATCATCTTCCTCTTCCTCATCTTCCTCCTCAATGTGACATCCCTCTACATAAATTCTCTGCACATAATCCGTATTCTTTGGTTCAATTCCTTCATCGATCTTTAGGTTGCTTGACAGGCCAGTGCTCAGCTTGTCTACTGAATTATGATCTCCCAACGAAGTAATACTGTGACATGTACTTTCTGAACTTTTTCCTTCAGAATCGGATGTACCACAAAGAAAACTGGCGTCCATTGATTACCAACAGGATGAATAAAGATTTCACATCATTCAACCTATGATAAGCACAGATGCAAAGATAATTAATAACCGAGACCCATATTGAAAGGCTTAAAAAATCGATGTGCTATTTACGTACAGGAAAACCATAAACCCTGGCGATCATGGCCTTGCCGGAAGTGAAGCACATTATGTCAATATGTAATTACAAAGACGGGGAAATCTTATTCCAACAATATTGGATCCTAAAAGGAAAACAAAAAGGAACACATTTGATCCTAAATCTTGTCGCAGAAACACCGAAGCCATACGATCAGTTATATCATGAAGGGACTATCGACTCACTCCATTTATATGTTTGCTAATCCAACCCAAAGAACTTCACAAATCTTCATCTTCCTAACAATACCAGGCGAAATCCTGAGAAATTATGCAATCGAAACATGCATACTTCGATAAAATATCCAAGATTCTACAAAACTATATGATCTTTAATGCAGCAGAATCTCAGCCATCGTTTACTTACTTGATTCGCCAACTTTAATTCAAGCTCAAATCGTATGACAGGAGGGCTCGAATAGTTTCTACGGGAGCAAGAAGAATATTAACCCTTTAAACAAGATCATAAATTTTCAAAAACCCTAGTTCATACACTCCAGCCCCAAAAATAGATAATTTTGACCGGAGTCAAGGGCTCTCCGTTCTGTTGCTCTGAATGATAAAACAACTTGGTGGGCCTTATGAACCAAAATTTTTTCCGTGTGGCCATTTTTGGACTACATTTTAAAAATTTGCACAAGATAATGAAGTTGTAAGGAGAACCAAGCACACAATCTGTTACAGCAAGAATATAATAGGTTTAAGAATTAATATGCATAAATTGTCTGTCAGTCTTACTATTGAAATGTAATATTAGTTAAGCAATGAATTTAGAATACTTTTTCTTGAATTAATAGGTCAATATCTCTTCTTATGACTTCAATATATTATTCATATATTAAAATGTGCATTTTTGAGAAAATTATGTTCAAAGCATGAGACTTGGACAAAAATGAGGAAGTACAAATAATATATATTTTTTACTGTTAAATCAAAATTATTTTTGTGAATTTATTTATTGGACTCTTTTTCAACCCACTTTGGGTTCAAAACTTAATAAAATCTATCTAAATTCAACTCACTCCAACCTACTTTCAAAACTTTAAAACTTAACACAATCCAAAACCACGAGGATAGGGTTGGACCTTTAAAAGTTGCAACCCACTTTGCCACGTCTATTTCATATTATTGAATGATATAATTAAATTAAGTATTTGTGGAGTACCAACTTCAGAGTACGTATATTACTGATTTCTATTTTATAAATGTGACTCAGTTTGATTGAATGTCTATGAAAATTCATAATAATTGAAAAGTATTTGAGTATTAAAATTTTATGTTGAAGATAATAAGGATTTTTTGTTATTTGAGTATATATAATAGATCAAGTGTACATGTTGTTTTATGAATGAACATTGATCAAATAAGTAGTTTAAGCCCAACAAAGTTACACATGAAGCAAAGAAAGTTGGACAAGCAATGTTATCAATCAAAAATACACACAAACGCATATAGATAGATAGGTATAGGACTATTCACTATCGGTGTCATCATGTACGCACCCGCACGACAATCATAGTTCCTTGCAATTTCCATTCCATATATGGGTCGATCAATGAGAGGTGCATGAACAATTGAGTCGCCGCCCTCTTATATATCTCTAAATAAAAAATAACTATGGATCTTATAAAATATTAAGAATTCACAAGGTGCTCATATTTTGACTGGCATAATTAAAATTTTTCATTTTAATTAAATTATTAATAAATGTCAAGTGTACTTTTTGGGTGGTCTGATCTAGAATTCCATTGGGCTGATGTGATACCACGGGCCAACGGCCATAACTTATATATGAGCTGCCTAAGTCATGTGTTTCTTGTCGCACAATTTTGGGCCCCGTTATGTGCTGAAACCGGCCCAAGTAAATCAATGGACTAGTGCTTCTATATCAGGTGAATCCTGTCCATTGATATCGAAAAAGGATATATATATATATATATATATATTGATCTGTTGATTCATTCATCAACATAAATTCAAAAACAATTCAAGTACGAACAAGTTTAAGAAAAAAGTAATAATTATATTGAATTTAGTAGGTTGTAGATAGAGAAAGATAGTAACAATGAAATAAAGAAAGAAAATATATACGTTATTGGAGAATACGTTTTAAAAATGAAAATAAAAATGATGTTGGGTAAAAATATGTAAAAAATTATGTGTTTTAATTTTTAAATAATAGAAAATGTGAAAATAAAGTTTGAAAATGAAACCCCATAGCCCATTTTCACATTTTCTACTATTCTAAAAATAAAACACATCATTTTTTACACATTTTTTTTTTCATTTTCAAAATATATTCTTTAATAATTTATATATTTTCTCTCAATGATCTATACATCTACTCTCTCTGTTTTATTATTTTATCTCTCTCCATTTACAACCTATTAAAACTAAAATAATCATTATTTTTCTAACAATTTATCCAAATACAAGCTTATTTTCATTTACTAACTTTTCAAATTTAAAAAATAATGACAATAAAAATAAAACCAAACGGGCTCTATATTTTCCATTTACAACTGTAGCTGTCTGTGGAAAACGAAAATTATATTTTATATCTATAACATAAATGTTATTTATTAAGATATATCATAAAGTTTCAGAAAACAGGCACCTGAGAAGCATTGGTCTAAGGCATGAAGAAGACACAAATGTTGTCCACGTGGGAACCCTCATTGGTTCTCCTGGCGACACGTCCCCAGGGGCATTCCACCACCAGGCAATGTTCTACAGGCATGTACTGCGCCTCTTCAATTCAGTCAAAGGGTACAACAACTCTCTATGTATAGCACCACTCGCTAATGCGCAGACGCACAGCCTTTCGCGTGATGAAAGGTGCAGCCGGCGCGCGGAAGCCATGCACAAGCGACACACTCTTCCAAACAAATCCCACTTAGCTTGCGCTGGCAGCTTGGCTTTATCCTGGTCATGAACGACGTGCCACAACTTAGAAAAGTTCACAATAATAAAATTAGATAATTAAAAAGCAAATAAATAAAAATATATTTTAAAATAATTATTAATGATAATTTAAGTGCCTAATTTAATATTGATTTCCCCAAATATAAAGTATTGTTGTATTTTTAGAGACTTATATATTGAATGATATATTAAAATACACAGCTCATAGATATAGTAATTAAAATATTATAAAAATTACCACTATTGCTTTTTATAAAGACAAACTTTAATATTATCTCCATATATTGTGTGAATACAGTTATGAAGGTTGTTTGTCCAAATACATTCATTTATATTGGAAGTAATTTTAAAACTTTTAAAGGTGGAAAGAATATAAAGCTCCAGAAGTCCTTTATTGTAGTAGTAATTATCCTGATATTATAAACATATATATGGTTCCAACATGATTAAAAAAAATGTGTTCTGAACAGTAACAGCATGTCTGAATTTTTTTTTACAAAAAAAGATGGAAATGGACACAGTATTGGACATGATCAAAATGTGTGTCTGATGATATATATAGGACACAACAAGATATTTTTCTAAAATTTGATGAAATTTAGAGAGCTAATTATAGGTAATAATAAAATAACAATTCTCAATTAGTAAATGAATATTTAAGATGGTTAAGGACATTGCATTAATGGTCATGATATTTTAACGAATTGAAACGATTATATAAATTTCATTATATAAAATTTCAAGTCACTTTTCTTTTTCTTTTTCTTTTTCTTTTTAGTTTTTAGATTTTCGTAACGTATTGTGTCTGCGTTGATGTGTCCGTGGCAGCATGGGCATCCATGCTTTATAACCGGTCACTCTCTTCACCCGGCAACGTAGATACACTTAACACACCTTTCCATCCCTCCTCTGTACACATATGTACACGCTTACTGTGTGTGCCTTATATAGCCGCTGTTAAGGTCTAATTAATGTACATACTACCGATAGACCCCATCTCTCGCTACACACCCACACCCACACCCACACCCACACCCATATATATGTACTAGTGAAAATGAAAACCCAAAGTAGAAGAAAAGTTCCCAGAATTCTACGAGAAATGGATGGGCCAACTGGAAGATCTTCTTCATCAACTTCTGGCAGTGTCGAGAGAGCGTTATGAAGAGGCTGCAGACTGTGAGGCTATTGTTAATAAACTGATGGCCCACCACAAGGAGTACAATATGTTCAAATGGGCTATGGCCGATGAAGATGTATTGCCCTTTTACAGCCCGGTTTGGTTGGGCTCTTTTGAGAAAGCCCATATTTGGATCACAGGCTGGAAGCCATCGACGGTTTTCCGGCTTGTGAAGTCGATGAGGAAGGCTGAGCAGCCGGCCGGTGCGAGCGTAGCAGCCGGTATGACTGAGGAGCAGGTGAAGCAGATTAAGGCTCTGAGAGAGGAGATAAAGGTGGAGGAGGAGAGGGGGGAGAGGGAGATGGAGAGGCAACAAGTGGCTATTGCGGACAGGAAAATGGTGGAGCTGGCGAGGCTGGGAAGCGTAGCCAAGAAGAACGGCGATGCTGTGGCGCTGAGCCAGGTGACTGGGTTGGTGGAAGCGGCGCTGAAAGGGTTGGCGGCTGGGCTGGAGAAAGTGATGAAAATGGCGGATTGTGTGAGAATAAAGGCGTTGAAAGGGGTGTTGGATGTGTTGACTCCGATTCAGGGCGTGGATTTCTTGACTGCGACGTCAATTCTCCAAATTCAGATCAGGAAATGGGGGGAAAAGAGAGATAAACGTTCTATTGATGATCAAAATTTTTGTTTTACAAAAAGTGAATCATATTAAGATTTAGAAGGGGCTGGCACGTAGACCTGCAGCCACTTATCAGTTCGTTTCTTATGTAATTGTGGCTGATTTTGCGCGCGCGCGCGCACACACATGTATATCTGCATGTTGGTCTTGTAATTTTTAGCTTGCAATAACGCATGGAGTTTCAATTTATAGAACCCGTTGGGCCGGTATTAATTCTGGCGAAAAAAAAATCAAATTTTAATTTAAATGAAATTTACGAAGATTTTGTTGAGTTTTCACTTTCATTTCTTGTTTCATTTTTTATTCTATTTTATGGATATATAATATGTGTATTAAATATTTCTTCATAAAAATAATTAATTGACAATCAAACACACTTAATGTACATACATCAAATTAGAATAAAATATAAATTAAAAAATAATATAGATAATTCAAAATAAGTCTTCACTTGTTGAGAATTTAGTTTCCTATATTTGACGAGAGCTTAGAGAATATTTGCATGCAAGGCACATAAATTTAATCACATGTGCATCGTAAATATAAGGAACAACAAATTACGGACAAAATTCAATCTTTTTGTATTAATCTTTCAATTAAAATACAAACTGACAAGAATTGTTTAGGATTGTCAACAACTAGAGTAAATAGGATGAACAGTTAGCCAAATTTAAGATCCCTCACGAAGAGAATGATAAAATAGCCACTACCTCTGTAATAAATTTTTTAAAATAACCTCCATATATTTTACGATTGTAGTTATGAAGATTATTTATACAAATGTTTTCATATTTATTAGAAGTAATTCTCAAATTTTTAAAAATAAAAGAATAGTTCAAAAGTTTTCTATCGTAGTAGTAATCTCAAAGAAGATGAAGAGGACCTTTATCTAAGATATCTACTTGGATTAAAGCATCTTTGAATAATTAGATTTTTGTTTTTCAATATTGGTAAACTATTTTTTTAAGTGTATCAAATATTTTTTTTAAGTTCAACACTCTTTCCATAATTATCAAACTTAAATATGATAATGCAAAATATATATACTCAAAACATTTGAATTATGCAAATCTAATAGAATCCACAAAGACAATGCACAGTCAGGATTCCAATTCCTCCGTGGTGGGAAAGTAGTAATGGCTTGAAGAAATTAAACATCAACAATTGTGAGCCAAACTGCATAAATCATCGCCCATTGTCCACTGGGTATTCTTAACATTTTGCAGGGAAGTATAGCAAAAAACCAATCCTCTTCAAAAAGTTGAAAATGCAGACCAAAATAAATATGAAACACAAAAGAAGAGTTTATTTTACAATAAAATCTAAACTCTTCGTGTACAGATAGTTCAACTAACTGCTAAACTTTCCAACCAATAGAAAGAAAAAGTTGAAAAAAAAAAAAGAAAAAAGGAAAAGAGAAGAAGAAGAAGTTAGCTTGGGCCTTGTCTTCTTTCACTTTTCATTTGAATCTCCTCATTGCAACCCTCATGTTTGTTGGGCTTTTCTTGGACTCGGATGCAAGTCTGAGTTGACTCATTTCACCTTTAGCCGGGAAGGAAAAAAAAAAGAAAGAAAGAAAATTTAAAAAAAAATCATAGTAAATTTCTCTTACTTCTACTTTTAAAGATCCAAAGTAGTTAAATTGAAATTATAGCTAATAATCATGTAAGTGAAAAGTTTAACTGATACAACTGCAATCAGTAGAATATGCAGCATACTTGTAACTTGTTCATTAACAAATGAAAAATTATTATTAATGTCAAAACCTTAAGAGGTTAAAATCACTCCTAATGACAAATTCCGTTTTCTGGTCGGCTGTCGGTTACTTTTGGGTCATTATTTTATGAATGTATGAATTAAATTGTATTTATGTTTTACACCGACGATATTATTATTATTTTTTCTCAATGATGATAAATTAGTGTTCAAAATCCTAGAACATTACAAATAAAATTACTTTTGATTTACATTATAATATGTTACATCAATTTTCTAGAGGATTTGATTCTTAAGAATATTATAGAGAATCTATTTCCATCGTTAGATATAATTAACTTTTATATCTTTTCAAACAATTTGATGCTATAAAAAGGTAGCAGACATTTATTTATATCTATTCAAGTTCTGAAGATTTTATGAATTTTTGTTTCTACAATTTATTCTCATATAAATACGAGGCACCATTAGGAAGAGGTTGACTTATAGGCTATAGCTAAGTTGCTATGGTCAGTCTTAAAGAAAGTGAGGCATATTTTTTGAGAAAGATTAATAAACCAATTAAGCAAAAGCTCTTATGATTAAGCTCTTGAGCATTAACTTTTACATGAGCAGCAGTCATAAAAATTAATATATTCAGGATTTGATTGTAGCATACATTATCTCGAGGTAATAAAAACTTGTAAAAGAATAAAATAATAGGAATTATAAGATGATATTTTAACGAAAATTTTTTACAATTATACATCTTTTAGTGCTTTATCAAAGCAAAGCAAAGGAATATTTACCTTATGGGTATGTAATTCAAGTCAAACAAATCTGCTTCTGATGATAATACCTCAAGTTCAGCCCACCAAAGAGGATAAGGTCTTGGAGTTGCTGCCTCTGGTGATATTTCTATAACTTGTCTCAGTTTTTGAATAACTTCTTTTATGGTGGATTTAGATCATGCATGTGTTGAATGCAATAAGCAATCTCCATAATTATCCTCATCCTTGCATTCCTGTCAAGGTGTTCAAATTCTTTAATTGAATAAACAAAGAAAATATACAATTTTGATAATTTTTTTTCAAAAAAAGACATCAGGTATCAAAAGATTACAAGATCACAAACTTTTGTTACCAACAAAATTTACCATGCAAATTCAAAGAGAGTTCCATTTGGAGCATATTCTAAAACCATCATCCTAGTGATAGGTTCATCTTCTTGGCAGTATCCAATAAGATTAATGAAATTGTTTTGATTCACTCAAGACAAGCCATCAATCTATGGCAGTAGCAAAAGAAGAATTAACAATTTAAGGCAACATTGTATTGAAGATCATCACCGTTAATCAATGATAAACCTTGCAACATGGAAAATTATCATCCTACCTTCTTCCTAAATGCTAAATCTACATTTTGACCATTCATTTATACAACCTATAGCAGTTGAAGCAACAGCAATTTCTTCTCCACTGGAGAGAGTTCCCTTGTACAAAGTGGCCACACCATCATGAACATAAATGATATTGCTGAAATCCTCACATGCAGTTTCTAGCTCAGCCTTGTTCACCTTAGGGACCCCTACAAATGCACATGCACTTTAATGTTAAACAAAAATATGGCTACACAGAGCTTATGACAGCAAGATGAAACAACTGACACAATGTTACTCTGATTGCTTTAAATCAATCCTTAAGGCTTTCAAGTGACTATCATATAATTTTTCCTTTTTTGTTGTCATGGGTTAAAATCCTGCCTCCACTGTCATTGAAAAATGTATTGGAAATAATGCTTTTAAGAGGCCAGGATCTTTCTATATTGATTGTTAAAGTTAAGAGATCATATAGAAAGCATACCTGTAACGAAAGCTTTCTGCAGCAGCCCACTCAATCCACTCCTCCAAGGGCCTATTGTTCTTGCAGGTGACAAATAAAACTAATGCAATAATAAGTAAGAAAACTGCACTTGATATTTCAATTATAAGCTTCATTGGATTCCCGGTATTTCGCAGTTGATAACTCTTTGTCATTCGGTTGACTGATGGCGCCAGCATTAGTTGTATCATGAGGCATAGTCTCCTGACCTGAAGAAGGTCAGAGTACAGGAGGAGGAGATAGTTTCTTCTCATTTGGTACAGCAGGAAATGATCCATCACTTCTGCTTGGAAGAGAAACGGCCAGCTCTAATGGGGTTGGGGCCCCACCGTTGAGCGGCATGGCCACAAGGTTGCTGGACTGTTCAACTAGAACACGGCACACATTGTGTATGTTGACATTTGGCTAAGGTGAATCTAACAAATGCAAGAAAAAATGTATTTGTCAAAGTCATATCAGTGGAGCATCATCAATTTATTAATAATAATAATAGAATCGTAGCTCACCTGCTAGAGTGCTGCAACTATCATCACAGGGATCAAGATGACATATAGAACTAATGAAAACAATTATGATTGCTTATTGAGGGAGTAGATTAAAGTAACGAGTTATTATGCTCCATTTAACTAATACCCGGAAGGAATCTGATTTCTTTGGTTGTTTCAAAACACTCTGCCAGATGCTGCTCAAGACATGTATTACATTACAAGGAAAACCTCGTAAAAAGAAAAACCAAAAAACCCTGCTTGTATGTATTAATGTATTAATTTCTTAAGGTAACATTAAGAGTCTAGACAATGTTGTAATTTTTATATGTATATGATCGAATTAATTCCTGAAAGCATCAAGCAGATAGTTTGTCAACACAGCAAATTAGCTACAGCATATGTTCACAGGACAGTAACGTCACGAATATATTACCAGTGTCCAAAAATATTCACAAAATACTGAAAAGCAAAATGAAAATAAAAGGATATTTACCATTTAAGCATGCAATTCTGATACGATCAGAAGACATTAGTTGAAATATCAAAAGACTGTAAATTTAACAGGTCTTGTAGTTTTGACAGACAACAAAGTGTTGGAATGAAAGGCCACATAAGTAATTTTCTCCAGCAGCTACCATTCCCTAGAAATTTTTATGGCACCTTATTTATTGTTGGGGCTTCCATGTTCAAACACGTCTAAATATGAAAAACCCATATTGGCTATGAACTATTTTTAAAATAGCCTCCAAAATCAAAGACTACCTCTGTCATAAAATTTGTAAAATAATCTCTATATTTTACGGCTGCAGATGTGGAGATTATTTGTACAAATATCTTCATATGTATTAAAAGCAATTTTTAAACTTCTAAAAATAAAAGAATAGCTCAAAATTTTTTTATTGTAGTAGCAATCACGAAGAAGATAAAGTGGGCCCTTATCTGAGATATCGGACTTAAACTGAAGCGTCTTTGTGTGATTATATTTTTGTTTTTCAATATTGGTAAATTATTTTTTGAATTATATCGGATATTTTTTTGAGTTCAACACCCTTTCCATAATTATCAAACTTAAACATAACATAGCAAAATATATATACAAAAAACATTTCAATTATGCAATTCTAATAGACTCCACAAAGACAATGCACAATCAGGATTCCAGTTCCTCTGTGGTGGGAAAGCAGTAATGGCTTGAAGAAATTAAACATCAACAATTGTGTGCCAAACTGCATAAATCATTGCCCATTGTCCACTGGGTATTCTTAACATTTTGCAGGGAAGTATAGCTAAAAGCCAATCCTCTTCAAAATGTTGAAAATGCAGAGCAAAATAAATATGAAACACAAAAGAAGAGTTTATTTCAAAATAAAATCTAAACTCTTCGTGTACAGATAGTTCAACTAACAACTAAGCTTTCAAACAAATACAAATAAAAAAAAAAAGGAAAAAAGAAAAAGAGAAGAAGAAGTTAGCTTGGGCATTGTCTTCTTTCACTTTTCATTTGGATCTCCTCATTGCAACCCTCATGTTTGTTGGGCTTCTCTTGGGCTCGGATGCAAGTCTGAGTTGACTCATTTCACCTTTAGCCGGGAAGAAAAGAAAGAAAGAAAGAAAGAAAGAAAGAAAGAAAATTAAAAAAAAAAATCACAGTAAATTTCTCTTACTTCCCTTTTAAAGATCCAAAGTAGTTAAATTGAAACTATAGCTAATAATCATATAAGTGAAAAGTTTAAATGATACAACTGCAATCAGTAGAATATGCAACATACTTGTAACTTGTTCATTAACAAATAAAAAATTATTATTAATGTCAAAATCTTAAGAGGCCAGAGAACACTCTTAATGACAAATTCCGTTATCTAGTTGGCTCTTGAATAGTTTTGGGTCATTATTTTATGAATGTATGAATTAAATTGTATTTATATTTTCATACTAACGATATTATTATTATTATTATTATTATTTTTTTTTTTTTTTTCAATGATAATAAATTAGTGTTAAAATCCTAGAACATTACAAATAAATCACTTTTGATTTACATTATAATATATTACACCAATTTCTAGAGGATTTGATTCTTAAGAATACTATAGAGGATCTATTTCCATCGCTAGATATAATTAACCTTTATACTTTTTTAGATAATTTGATGCTATAAAAGGGCAGTAGACATTTATTTATGTCTATTCAAGTTTTGAAGATTATGAATTGTTGTCTATACAATTTCTTCACATATAAATACAAAGCACCGTTAGAAAGAGGTTGACTTATAGGCTATAGCTAAGTTGCTATGGTCAGTGTAGAAGAAAGAGGGACATACTTTTTGAGAAAGATTAATAAACCAATTAGGCAAAAGCTCCCACAATTAAGCTCTTGAGCATTAACTTTTACGTAAGTAGCAATTATAAAAGTTCATAAATTCAGTATTTGGTTGTAGTATACATTATCTTGAGGTAATAAAGACTTGTAAAAGAATAAAATAATAGGAATTATAAGATGGCATTTTAGTGAAAGAAATTTACAATTATACATCTTTTGATGCTTCATTAAAGCAAAGCAAAGGAATATTTACCTTTTGAGTGTGTAGTTAAAGTCAAATCAAGCTGCCTCTGCTGATAATATCTCAAGTTCAGCCCACCAAAGAGGAGAAAGTCTTGGAGTTGCTGCCTCTGGTGATATATCGATAGCTTGTCTCAGTTTTTGAATAATTTCCTTTATGGAAGGTCTTTCTCTTGCATCTTGTTGAATGCAACCTCGAATCACCTCGCATATGACATGAAGCTCATTATCTTTGAATGACATCAAAGTTGGATCAACCAATTGTGTCATCTTCTCCTCATCGTCCAAGTACTGAGCAGCCTAACAATAGTTAAGTAATCTTCTTATAAAAAATGTCAAGCATTTTACACATATAAATTCAAGATTAGGAAACAATGATGGGCTACTGGAGACATATTAGCAAAACAGAAAATACAAACATGTATTGATGAAACATTTACCCAATTTGCAATATTCCCTTCCTCTTTTGAGTAAGGAAGCTTTCCAGATATTATCTCAAGCAACAGAATCCCAAAACTATAGATATTTGTTTCCAAATCAGCAAGTGGAGGCAATTCAGAATGCTCTGACTCATTTTCTGAAGGATTCTTTGACTTAACTATGAGTTCTAACCAGAAACCGACATCAGCAATCTGCAAAAGCAAAATTTTCCTCTATTAAAAACTGAATTAACAACATTTATCATAGTTTATCTAAATTATTGGATGAATGGTGCAAAGCATAAGCATTCATTCAAAAAAAAGAAAAAACTTACTTTAGCAGCATAATCATCTGTTAGAAATACTTCTTTGGAAGTCAAGTTGACATGTGCCATTGGTGGATTGAGATCGTGCATGTGTTGAATGCAATAAGCAATCCCCATGGTTATCCTCATCCTTGCATTCCAGTCAAGGTGTTCAAGTTCTTTAACTGAATAAACAAAGAAAATATACAAACTCAATTATTTTTTTGTTTTTTTAAAAAAGACATCAGGTATCAAAAGATAACAAGATCACAAACTTTTGTGACCAACAAAATTTACCATGTAGATGCTCAAAGAGAGTCCCGTTTGGAGCATATTCAAAAACCATCATCCTAGTGAAAGGTTCATCTTCCTCGCAGTATCCAATAAGATTAACAAAATTCTTGTGATTCACTCGTGACATGCCATCAATCTATGGTAGTAGCAAAAGAAGAATTGATAATTTAGGGCAAGACTGTATTGAAGACCATCACGGTTAATCAATGATAAACCTTGCAACATGGAAAATTATCATCCTACCTTCTTCCTAAATGCTAATTCTGCGCGTTTTGACCATTCATTTACACAACCTATAGCAGTTGAAGCAACAGCAATCTCCACTCCGCTGGAGAGAGTTCCCTTGTATAGAGTGGCAACACCATCATGAACATAAACGATATTGCTGAAATCCTCACATGCAGTTTCTAGCTCAGCCCTATTCAACTTAGGGACCCCTACAAATGAACATGCATTTTAATATTAAACAAAAATATGGCAACACAGAACTTATAACAACAAAATGAAACAACTAATACAATGTTACTCAGATTGCTTTAAATCAATTCTCAAGGCTTTCACGTGACTATTATATAATTTTCCCTTTTTTGTTGTTGTGGGTTAAAATCCTGCCTCGATCGTCATTGAGAAATGTATTGGAAATAATGCTTTTAACAGGTCAAGATCTTTATGTATTGATTGTTAAAGTTAAGAGATCACATAGAAAGCATACCTGTAACAAAAGCTTTCTGCAGCTGTCCACTCAATCCACTCGTCCAAGGACCTATCGTTCTTGCCGCTCTGCTTCTGAAGGTGATAAATAAAACTAATGCAATAATAAGTAAGAAAACTGCACTTGATATTCCAATTATAAGCTTCATTGGAGTCCCCGTATTTCCAGCAGTTGATAACTGTTTATCATTCGGTTGACTGACAGCACCAGCATTAGTTGTGCCATGAGGCATAGTCTCTTGACCTGAAGAAGGTGAGGGTATGGGAGGAGGAGATAGTTTCTTCCCATTTGGTACAGCAGGAAATGATCCACTACTTCTGCTTGGAAGAGAAACGGCCAGTTCTGATGGGGTTGGGGGCCCACTGTTGGGTGGCATGGCCACAAGGTTGCTGGACTGTTCAACTAGAACACGGCGCACATTGTGTATGTTGACATCTGGCTTAGGTGAATCTTACAAATGCAAGAAAAAATGTATTTGTCAAAGTCATATCATTGGAGCATCATCAATTTAATAATAATAAGAATAACAACAATAACAATAATAGAATCGTAGCTCACCTATTAGAGTGCTGCAGCTATCATCAGCATGATTGCGTGATGATTCACTTCCAGACTTGAACCTGCACAAAGGAGATACTTTTTTATGAATAAGAAGCAATTAGGATCAAGATGACATATAGAACTAATGAAAACAATTATGATTGCTTACTGAGGGAGCTGATTAAGGTAACGAGTTATGCTCCATTTAGCTGATACCCGGAAGGAATCTGATTTCTTTGGTTGTTTCAAAACACTCTGCCAGATGCTGCTCAAGACATGTATTACATTACAAGGAAAACCTCGAAAAAAGAAAAACAAAAAACCCCTTCTTGTATGTATTAATGTATTAATTTCATAAGGTAACATTAAGAGTCTAGACAATATTGTAATTTTTATGCGTATATGATCAAATTAATTCCTGAAAGCATCAAGCAGATAATTTGTCAACACAGCAAATTAGCAACAGCATATGTTAGCAGGACACTGACATCAAGAATATATTACCAGTGCCCAAATTTTCTGTTTACACAGCCAATTTCATCAGTAGCAGCAGCACCAGTTGTAAGGACATCATCGAACAGCAATTCAGTTAGCAAACTAAGCTTCTCAATCTCCACAGGAATGCTTCCTTCGAATCTATTATTACAGAGCAACCTAGAGGAAAATATATAGATAGATAGATATTAGCCAAGCTAAATAATATCGCATTGGGCAACATAGACATATGATGATGTTAGAAGTTTACACTTACAGTCGCGTTAGTGAATGCAACCCTCCTAACTCTGCAGGAACTGTTCCACTCAAGTTATTATCCCTTAAGTCCAACACTTCCAGTGTTGCAAGCTGTCCAAACTGTGGAGGTATCGTGCCAGAAAGATGGTTCTTGGATAGGTCACTGGACCCACAATAAAGAGACATTAACCAAATAGATTCACAAAATATTGAAATGCAAAATGAAAATAAAAGGATATTTACCATTTAAGCATACAATTCCGATACACTCAGAAGACATTATTGTAAGATCAAAAACTATAATTTTAACAGTTCTCGCAGTTTCAAAAGACAACAAAATGTTGGAATGAAAAGCCACCGAAGTAATGTTCTCCAGACTCCAGCAACTATCATTCTCAAGAAATGTCTATGGCACCCTATTTTTGGGGCTTCCATGTTCACATGTGTCTAAATGTGAAAAATACTGTAGTTTTACCTACGTGAATACTGTATCACCTGTTCAACAAGGAAACTCTCATTTGCCAGAGCAAGTCAATGTGATTGTTCTATGTGATGGTAAGGGAATAAAGGGTTCCTTAAATGTGGTAAGACAATACTTCAGAAATGTCTGAAAATCCTATTAGTCATAAATTGCAAATATCCGATAGCCAATACATAGAAACAAAGTTGATACTCACAGAAATCTTAAATGAGTGAGATTTCCAAGCTCCGGTGCCAAAGCTCCCACCAAATCATGTCCATTTAGATCCCTATACAAGACATAAAAGTTTATGAATTATCCAACAAAAAAAATCTTCCATTAAAGCTAGAATGATACTGGACCTACTTCCAAGGCCGATAATCAGAAGTATCATCCTTGTATTTGAAGTTATGCAATAAAAATCCCAAGAGATTGATAACACTAATGAAGATTTTAGAGTATAAAATGGGACTTACAGCACAACCACTTCACCGTCCAGACATTCAATGCCCAACCACATGCAAGGGTCAGAGTCATTAGGATTCCAAGTTGCTAAAGCACCTGATGGATCAAACTCTACCTTCGCTCGGAACTGAAACAGCGTCAATCCTGCATTTCCATTTTTATCAAGTTAACTACTTCACGACATGCCAGATACTTTCGAAACTGAACTTTTATGTCGAGGAGTCATCCCTCATTACCTTCAGAGTTGAGGGACCAGCATCCGTGAATTTCTAAAACAAGAATTAAAACTGCAAAATAAGACAACTGCATTC
The DNA here is from genome assembly GCA_014898725.1 of Jacaranda copaia. NCBI lineage: Eukaryota > Viridiplantae > Streptophyta > Magnoliopsida > Lamiales > Bignoniaceae > Jacaranda > Jacaranda copaia. Next base: position 984,609 of record JACGDI010005364.1, read on the forward strand.
CAAAAGTGGTCCATCTGTCTGCCATTGCTCGGTGAACCATTTGTCACGGTGGTGGAGGCAGTTTCTGCTAACAGCCAGGACTCTATACAACGTAACAAAGGAAACTGCCTGCTTTATAGTGCAAAATAACCCTCCGAGCAATCTAGAATTACTCGGAAAATACACCAATTATGCAACCAAGCCAACAATTTCTTCAGCTCACCAACTCAAGGAAACTATGCGCACACAAATCTACTACTAGGCACAAACTACTTAGCAAGTAAAATGATCTATGTTAGCCCCCTTGAATCTATTAACAAAATTGGGGTCTCTCATCTTCAACCAGATCTTAATCTGGCTATAACACTATGCTCTTCACGAAGAAATGCATAACCCGGCTTGATGAACTATCTCCAAGATTCGACCTTTAGCTGAAAAATTTTGAAAAAAACAAAAAAAACAAAAACAATAAAGCAACATAAATAACGGAATTAACAACCTGGTTTTTGAATGAGAATGAAATCAGAGAAAAGACAACCTTATTTGACAACCCTCTATAGAATCATTTAAAAAAAAAAAAAAGGAGGTAGTTGGAGGGGGACATTCTAAAAGAATAACCTTAGGAACAAGCAATCCACGGGGAAAAGAAAAAGGGCATGAAATGTAAAGACATGCAAAGTAAAAACTCACCAGAGAAGGAGAGACAAGCCGGCAGGCGATTATAATACAATGAAATCTTTAATTGCTTTATGATTCTGAGGTAGAAAAGGTAATCCAGAATCCTTTCCGAGGTTCTGCGTACAATGTTGTCAAGAAAATGCACAGGATAGAAACAAGTTGAAGATGTTGAATATCAAGGATTGTGGGATAAATTTGGTTCTACACTCACAATGGCAGCTGCACAGAAGAATGTCGATAGAAAAACAAAAAGAAATATTAATAATTACTTTGTTCATAACAAAGAAGAAATTTTTTGCGTGATTTTCTTGACTGCCCTTTCCAGGATGATCTCAGAGGTGAAAACTCTCCTCGACCACCTTTCTCTGAAAGAAGGGGACATGGAAAAAGAAAAAGCCTCTCTCTCTCTTGTTTTGTCTCTCCAAAAAAAGAAGTTCGTTTTCTTTCACTCTCCCTCTCTCCCTCACCACCACCGGACGTCACCCCCCACAAAACTGTGTTTTTTTTTCCCCTTTATTTTTTACGTAATTGTTCGGAAATTTTCCTCTTAATACATGATCAATTTCCAGTTTTCCTGATTTTTTAATGAAGGAAATTGTTTTTTAAAACCTTTTTCTTTTTTTAATTTATCTGAGTGGGGCCCGTGGGAGATCTGGCAAAAACCGGTTAACGGTTAACCGCCGGCTAGTTGTCTCCCGGGTTTTCTGAATGTGTGGTGTTGCGGCCCGACACCCGAAGGTATCGGACGCGCTTTTTGCAATCGTTGACTGGGTCCCACTCCCGTTTTAAAATTTCCTGCGTGCCTGCCTGTTAGCCCCTCTCTTCCAGCAACTTATACTTTATCCAAACATTTCATCTTTTATGTAAAGTAATTATTTTTTCAATATTACAATATAATAATTTGTACGATGGATATGGTTTTAGATATAATCTAAATCAGAACCTCAGTCTTATTCTAACAACATATTATAATTCAAGTTAAAACGATCATTTTATTTTTTTGTCTTTTTATTATTATGATAAATAGGATCACCTTTTGTAACAAAATATTAAATTCATAATTCATCTTAATTATATATTTTTGTTTTACAAGATGAATAATCTATTGCTTAATGTTTTTAAGTCACTAGTCAGTTTATGGAGCGACATCGTCTTCACATTTATATATCTAAAATTTGAGGTTCAAATCTAAATAATTTTAAGTGCGTGTATGTGTAAAAAAAATATTTAATATTATTATTTTTAATTACTTAAATTTATGGGCTACTCAAATTCAAATAAACAAATTGAGAAAGGAAATTTGTTTTTCAATTGGACTGGATTGGATTGATCTAAGATTTTGGGTTCCTACTAGGGTGACTTGGATTTGGGTCCAGTTTAGATTTGACATATTTAGCCCAAATTCAACACTCTGGATAATGGGCTAACGGGATCAGCAGTGGGCAACAACAGGGTCTACCTGCTTTGAGGCAAAATAGGTGGGCCAATTAATCTAATGGAACAGTGAACAGATTTTGGAAGTTGGAACAATTAGCAAACTTATAATCATTTTACTGAAATATAAAATTACCTAACGCTGATGTGGGATTTATACTATGAAACCATGAATCTACCTTTCTATACTTGGATTGGCCTTGGGATGGTAATGGGTCTGGGTTGTATCCGGACCCAATTCAAACTCGTTTTATTTGGGATAGATCTTAAAAGTATAAATAGATCTTGGGGTAGATTTTGAATTTTAATTTTAAAACTTGGATCCGCCCCCATTCTAATATTATATATAATTTTATTTATTATGTATAGATTAATGTAATATGTAACTATATTATTTTTTTAATTTTTTTTAATTTTTTAAACATACAAAGCGAATCTAGCGGGTGCAACCTACTAAGAGTAGGATACGGCATATCTCCAATTCATAAAAAAATTAGCAGGGTGGGTCCTAGGTTTTGGCAGACCCACCCCATTGTCATGCCCAGATCATTGGCCTTGTGAAAAAAGTTCAACCCATCAGTTAGGGATGAGCAAAATTATCTATTAACTAAAAAATAATTGACCAACCAAACCGAAACTAAATTAAGCGAATCGATTTGTCCAATTAAAAATTATAAATTTTCAATTTTTGGTTCGATTCGGTTAATTTTCACAAAAAAATTTGGTTAAAAATCGATTTAACCAAAATTTTCAAAATGAAAAGCTTATATACTCTGTATCACCACTAATTTTACTTGATTTCATGATGATTGTTAACGTTCTACGTATCTACATCTGTATTAATTTTATGGTTGATATGATAGGGTAATTTAGATCAATTATATACATATAGAGTTTGACTACATTTCATAAACTCCCATTTATTTGAGAAATTTTTCATAAATCATTATTTGCATTAAAAAAAATATTAAAGACTATTGCAAGAAATTGTATGAAAATGCAATATGGACCATTGGATTGCTTAGATGGAGCTGCATTATTATAATTTTTTTGAATAATGATGTCGGGAAAAAAATCTAAATAAGAATTGGTTAATTATTCAAATCGAACCAAAATTTTATGTTAATTTTATCAATTAACTAAATAATTATCAGTTATTGGTTAAACGGTTACCAATATATATATATATATATATATTTCATTTTAGTGAATTAACTGATTGGTTCAGTCAAATAATTTACCAAACCGATCGATACTCTCCACTACCATTAGCCAAATAAATAAACTAAAATAAGAGTCATCGGATCTTAAGAGAATAAAACCGCCCAAATAAATTTTCTTAGGTAAGGTATATTGATCCTTCATGGCTTCATCACTAAAACATTTTTAGTGATATGCAATACAATTGTCACTAAAAATTTTTAGTCTATAATTGTCACTTAGAGATACATAATATAATTCACTGTATTCTTAATATTTACTAGCTTAAGGCTAACTCAAGTATCAGAAAAATTCTTTCAGGCTTATTCGATTGAATTTTAGAATTGAATTCTTAGGTTGACTCAATGAAGCCGAGGTCCATATCAACAAAAAGATCTTACTCACATTTTAATTTGTCTTTAAAATTAAAACGTTGCCGTGCTCTTCACGACATGGCGTCGTTACAATTCAAGAAGGAGATTGGTTCCAGCATCCTCCCGTACACACTGTCTGCCCATCAACTGCCGTAGATAGTCACGGCGAATGATTCAATTCTATGGTAAACAGTTTCGCAATTAATAGTGCAATAATAGTTACAGTTGAGCGATCGCGGTATATATTTCCTGAGATCAACCACTAAATCAAACAAATTAATAGACAATTATTAGTCAAATAACTACGCAAATTTCGACATAATATTTACATTTAACAGGATTTGATTGAAAAAGCTTTTTTTAATTTTTTTGGGGGAAATTATTGCATAAAGATCTAAGTTCCACAGGATTTATTGGCATATGGCTTTACCTTTAGTTAAGAAAGAGAATCGTCCTGTGCCTTCAAATTTAGAAGGTTTTATATTTATACTATTATATATAGCACACCAGTGTAAGACATGTGATTGTATAATTCTGATCAAATTCTCAATTCTTAGAATTTTGAGTTTTTAATTAAATAAATTTTTTTTGGTTATTTATTTTGATAATATTCATTCCATTTAAATATATCTAGATTTTTAAATCATTTTCTTGATTGGAACAAATTATTTTTTATTTATCTATGATATCAAATATTGATTATATATATTATCTATAAAATCTCTTTCATCTATATTCTCAATATGTAGAAGATTTCTTGATCATTTAAATTCTATAATTTGATAAGTTTTTCATAATTTTTCTCTTATCTTTAAAAAAATTATGTATTATTTATAAATTTAGTGTTAGCAATTCTTGGTATTCTACAATTTACTTAAGTATAAATTATCTCTTAGATTGTTATCTTCAATTGCTACATTCACATATTTTATTTATTTAGTAATAGATTTTATTTCTTTAAATATTAAAAATAACCACAATTTAATTTTTAATCATATTAAGTAAAATAAATATTGTCATAATTCAAATTATTTCAATATTAAAGTTATTTTCGATGCATTGCACCAGCGCATGCTTATATATATAAAGGCATATTTATTTAATTTATTATATTTTCTCTTACATAGACCTAAAAAATAAGGCTTTTAATTTATGAAGTACGAAATACTTACTAGAAACTATGATATATATTAGAAATTTATTTTTTCATAGTATATACTTAATTGAAAATTTTAAACGCTTCATTTTCATATTTCGCTCTAATAAACCTTCAATTTTATTGAGACAATCTATTCGTTGATGATAAAATTATTTTTAGACCTAAGCATTTCAACCTTCGAATGCTTGAATAGAGATTGACGACTTTACGTGCCCTTAAGTTTGTTGGCCAAATGTTTCTTTCGGGAAAAAAAAGAAGAAGAAATTTAGTTTGAACTTTTGGAAGTCGGCCATTTACAAGAAAAAGGTTCGATTGTCATGATCAAATAAGTCAAGTAATTAAGTAGCAATAGAACAATATTATTCATATGTACATATGCAACTGAATGAGCTGAGATTGATTATTAAATAAATAGAATGGACATCGGGAAAACATTGGAATTGAAATTCATGAATTGCATGGAAGGAAGACTGGTCAAACAAAAATTATTTAATTTCATGACAACGAAGGTCCGGCCGACATTTGAAAATTTGATCTGGCGTTTCTCTGTATATTACTGACAAATACTTGCTTGTTTTACGTTATAAATTTTGACATCAAACAGCTAAAATGTTAATGTCTATATTCTTGACTTCAAAACACACACACACACACACATATAAATTCTTTGGTTTATTTATGGAATATTGAATTCTGAGTATTTTGTGTGTATAATTGTCAGGCACAATTAATATGACAATTTGGCGGCATTTGCCCTATCTTAGTCAGACATACGAAGATATTCCTATATATATGTAAATTAAATTTAATTGCTTGGATTTTAATTAATTCAATGACAATGTGAAAATTATTGGTAAATGTGTGTGTATTAAATAACAAAAAGTTGTTTTTTTAGAGAAAAAAATATTTACAAGCTTAATAGTAACAATTTAAGTATACGTACCAAAAAGAAACAATTTAAACATAAACATAATTTTTTGTTTAAATAGCTTGTAAACTGTTAATAATAACAAAAAATTGTGTTTAAATTGTCACTATTAATAATTAACAACACCACATATATATAGTGATAATATAATGACAATAAAATCCTTTGTCAAATCATGATGTTACTACAATATCATTGTACATGTATCATAATTGTCAAATATAAACAATTTAAAACATTATTTATTCATCACTACTTAATATATTAAAAATAAATAAAAATTATTCTCACTTAAAAAATATATATTTTTCCACTCAAATTTAACTGCATAGTATCAAATATGTCAAACCAACAGTACAAGTATCCTACAGCGTGGTCCCATAGGTATGCGAGAATTCCCCAAAAGTACACGCAATAATGAGATCATCATAATACTATTTTTAATTAAATTAATATTTTTTTTAAAAAAAAAATGATATTCCTATAATGTAGGCCGGTGAGAGTTCGCCGGTTGGAACCTGAGTTTTCTATAAACAGTGGACAATATGGCCAGAGTAGGGGACCAAAATTAAAGGGGTACTTTATCTTGTTGAAGGATTCCACACCTATAATTGAATGGCCTCGATATTAGAAATATACATTTAATAATTAATATAATTTAAACCAATCTTGACCAGAAAGTAATTATTTTTCCAGACAACGTACTTTAAATTAATTAATTTCATAGGGAAAATAGTAATAATTACACAAGTCAAAAAGTGACATGAGAAAGCAGAAATATACGTACGTAGGTAGTAATATGAGGAATTATACGTACTTTTAAATTATCACTTGCATTCCCACGTCAATCAATGCTAAAATAAACCATAATTAATTAATAAATTAAATCTTGCTAAATATATTCTAAATATAGTAGGTTGAATGTCTGCATCCATGAAAAATTTGAAGGTTTTTTTTTTATAAGAATGATCATGCATGAATTCTTTAAAAAGATTCCGATGACCTAAAATAGGAGAATGTCAACTCTCCATGCAGACGAGAAGACAAGAATTCTCATTTTCAAAGCTAATTTTATAGTAAGGGAATTTTGAATTTTTAAATATACGATGAGTCCCAATTCATATTATACTCTTGCACAGTACTACTTATGAGTCAGAATTCTTTCTTTAAGATAAAAGGCTCGGCATGTCTGCATCTTAGTCATCCCAAATCCATTGTGTTAATCTATATATGTATGTGTGTGTGTGTGTGTGAACATGCAGATGCAACAATTTCAAGCAGAGGCAGTTGCGGGTGTCCTTTAGTTTCACCAACTTCTTTGAATATATATAGTCAATATATTGAATTTAAGCGGCCGCCAGCACATTTTTTTGTGAGGCTTCGGATCGATACAATAATTGCTATATATATATACAAGAACTTGTTTGGCGTTCATGCATTGCGAATTTGCTCTATACCACTTATGCAGAACACCAGCATATTGTCTGATGTTTGCACAGTCATAGAATTTCCTAAAATTGCTAAAGGAGTTTGGGCGATCAGTTCAAACTAAACCCACTTGCTTATTCCAAAGAGTTATAGGTTAAGAATAGAGATTAAACCTTAGAACTTTGCGAGCAGCAGGGTAAAATGTTGTTTGTAGGTTGTGGTAATTTCTGTTGTACTATATAATTGAGGAAATTAATATAGGAGTTGGATGTTTCTTGTATTCTTATTATGCATTGCTGAATTTCTACTGTGTGAGTGTGTGTATATAGATATTTGTTTATAGTAATTTGTACATTCGGTCAAAACTTCGAAAAACAATATAAGACGGGAGTTGTGTGAACGTGAATTGTCTTCACGGTGGGGTCAAGCCACACAATAAAATGAAAACTCGATAAGAAATTCTGCATATATATATTAACCATGAGACAAGATTTATTTACATCATAACTAAATGTTGATTTTTTTATAAAAATAGCGCATTGAATTCATAATCACATATTTTTATATAAAAAAAAAATTTGAGCTTAATTAGCAATATGTATCTAGAAAAAAAATGTGATGAAATACTAATTAAAATAAAGAACTAAAATTATATGCCAATTGGTCAATAGCTAATTGCAACATATGAAGTACTATATGCACTGAAAGTCAGTCAAATCATAAGACGTCCATAACAGGCAAGATAACGTACAAGAAAGAGTCGACGAGGATGCCCCATATTTGAACACAAAAATTCCCACCAAAATTGACTAAGTATTAGTATTAGATTCCATCAACAATGCATAAAAATTCCACTGAAATGATCTGTATTGTTCTTTGAAATACCATACACAGCACAAAAGTGGAGAAATGCATGGTTTGTCTTGTGTGCCAGTGGCCCTGGTGAATAAAGTAATAAAGGTATGGGGACAAAAAATTGAATGTTGATGATATTAGAGGAGAAAGAAAAGTCTTGGTTTAGGTAGGATAAAGAGGTTGATAGGGTACCCTTTTTCAATGTGATTTCTTGGAAAGCATATAATGCCCAAAGGATTGGATATTTTAATCATAGATAAAGTTAGAAGAGTCACTAGCAGAGGTCAAACAATTAAGATAATCACATGAGGGGGAGAGAAGATTTAACTAGGACAACTGTCAAAGGAGAAGAATATATTAACTTTATTTAAAAGAAAAAAAGGAAAAAAGGAGTTTTTGTTTAATTAGGGAGGTCACATGATATTCAACAGCCAATGGGGCCAGGCTCGTCTGTATCTATAATGCAAGAATTATTGCATTATTACACAAGACAACAAGTGGATTGCCCGACCTTCGTTGAATTTTAACATTTTTTTTCCTGTCATTAAGAGAATACAATTCAACCCGGCCCTTGCATGAAAGTCTAGGTAAAAATCTCAAATTTCTGACGAATGATCTACTTGGAATTTAATTCCACGGTTGAATGAATTGAAACGTAAAACTCTCAACATCCAGAAACAAAGGGTATCATTCTTCTTCTTCCTGACACCTCCCCCCACCCCAACCCCCTCCCCTGCGTACTTCTCCTTTTCTCTTCCCATATCATCTTTGCTTTTGTTCACTTAGGATTTCTTGAAACATAAACTTATTGTCTGGTTTAGGATCAGTATTGGAAGCAAGCTGACAAACGACGATCATCATCATCTGGAAACTGAAGAATCCAAAGGGCTTGATCAATATATCTTCAGGGTTTGTCTCCGGGGTGGAAGCTATATATATATACATACTTATATCACTCTTTTCTTCAAAACAATTAATTCTTTTGTTGCTTTTCCTAGATCTTGATCTTGATTTTGCTTCTATGTTTAATATTTGATCTCATCAATTCTTGAAACCTTAATTCCTTTGGCTCTCTGTGCCCAAAAGGTTTTGTAATTAATTGAAGTTAGCTGTAATCTTGATGAGTGGAGTTTGGTGTTTCCTCTTGCTTTAATTTGATCAAACCATGATTTTTGTTAATCGGAGCCAGACTTAGAAGAAAATGATTATTTTAGTATATACGTAGGGTTTTTGGTAGTTTATCTTCTTGGATCAGCACTTTTAGGATAATTTATCTTTTGTCATGAGTTGCATGTCAACTTTCCTGGTACATCTTTCTGTCTCATTTTTAGGGTTTTTTGTGTGAATATACTTGGCCATGGTTCTCTATCATAATTTTGGCAAAATATTTTAAATAAAAGATGATCAAAAGCCTATATATAGTTCAATTAAGCAAGATGAACTTGGATGTTAATTTGTTATAAATTTGATTACTTCTCCTCCTCCTCCTCCTTCTTCTTTTTCTTCTTTTTTTTTTCCCTATTTTTCATATATTTCACTACCTCTTAATATTTCATCTCATGAATCAATTTTGTTTTCCTCAATTTCTTATTTTTTATTTTTTGGTTGGGTGGGGTGAGGGTGGATATATATATATATATAAGTAAATCTGTATCATCAAATTTTCTTGTTTTATTTCATATGATTTTCCACAATTCACCATCAATTCTTCACATCTACTGTCCATACCTGCTACGCCTGTCCTTAAAATTTGCCCATTTGGAGTTCTTAAATGATCAGAACTACTTCCTTTCATGAATCTGAATGACACAATTAATATCAGGAATTACTAATAAATGTCTCCACACAGACTTAGTGCATTCATCAGTCAGTAAAAATCCATATTCCAGTGGTTGAAAGATTAATACATGCATTACGTAACAATCATTAGCCTCTGCAAAGATATATTTATAGTCTCTTGCGGATAAATTGTAGATTTTGGGCCAAATAAGAACCAATCTATATTTATCTATCATCAGGAAGTTCTAATATTAATTAATTAATGATGATGCTTAAATTTCAAATCTCCAGTTTGATTGTATTAAATATTTTCTTTCTGGCATTGGTTGCATGTTTGGTTAACTCAACACGTCCTTTTAATTAATATTGCTCCCTACATTTTCTTTTTTCCTATTATTTGCCTAATATTAAGTCCTTTACAACCATCACAACTGGAAATCTTCAACTTTAATATAAGCATTTAATATAATCCAGCTAATTGGTAGCTCTCTCTTAATTCCCAAAGAAATTTATTGTTATAAAATCTTATGCCTTTCTTACAGTATTAATCATGTCTGATCTTAAATCCTCATATAATTCCCACCAGCAGATTCTAATTCTTTGAGAAAAATTATGAGTGATGTCCTTAGAAGGAGGTTATAATCTAGACAAGTAAACATATGTACGCCATGGCTGAAGACAAGATGATTAATGAAGGAGATCAAAATGCTGAACCAGCCGCAGAAAATATGTTATCAGATTCCACGGAGAATATTTCTTCGATCGACTTGAATGAAGAAGCCGGCAGCAATCTGGTTGGTGATCATCCCATTATCGAGAGATCGGCTGATAGCTCAAAGTCTGCAGAAGGAACTGAGAAGAAGACTACAGTTCGCCAATATGTTCGGTCCAAAATGCCAAGGCTTCGGTGGACTCCTGATCTCCATCTCTCATTTGTTAATGCTATTGAGAGATTAGGCGGCCAAGAAAGTAAGTGTTGCTGCTGATGCCACTAATTACTCTTCATTTTAACTCTCAAATTCTTGCAAATTATTGAATTATAATGATCAATTTGGCAATAATATTCAATTCCCAGGAGCCACTCCTAAAGCAGTTCTTCAGTTGATGAATGTGAGAGGACTTAGCATTTCTCATGTCAAAAGTCACCTACAGGTACAAACATTAGTTTAAAATGGGGTGTTTTTAATTGGGAAAAATGTAAAGTTAGTCCTTTAAATATAGGCTATTAGCAAGTTCGGTATTTAACTTTTCGGGCCCTATCAATTCTACTGTCAAGTAGAACTTTAACAGCCCATTTGATTTTTTTTCCAAAGGCATTTTCAATTTCTATGCACTTTCAAAAGTTGCAAAGTTAGTTATGAAATGAAAATAGAAAATCAAGATGTATTTGGATGAAATATTGAAAAGTAATTATTAGATATGTTATAAGATTGAAAAGTAGATTAATTAATTTATTTATTTTTTGTTTCAAAAGATTTTTTTTAAAAGTATATGTATATTTTATTAATTTGAAAATGATAGTAGCTACTTTATGTAGGATGTGAGTAAGATGATATGGCAAGTTTAGAAAGAATTTTGAAATGAAAATATATACTTTTTTTAAAAAAAATTGTGAGAAAATATTTGTTTTCAATTTTCATTTTCAAATAAAAATAAAAATGGGGCTTAGAAATGAAAACAAAAGGATTGTAACTTTTTTAACCTTATCAAAGGTTACATTTATTGGATCAATTTTATATTTTTTCCCCTTTTAATTTCTTGTGTTTGGTGATTCTCTCTCTTCATTGGTGGCAGATGTATAGAAGTAAGAAACTGGATGAATCTGGAAAGGGTGAGTTCTAAGTACTTGAGAAAATGGCATGTGATGAGATATACAAAGTACTGTTCAATCACATTTTGATTCATCAATTCCATGTGACAGTAATAGGTCAAGCAAATAGGCTTTACATTCAAGGGAGAAACTACCTTTCTGCAACTACGTACCACAAATGCAGCCCTTTCCATCAATTGAGATTAGAGAACGGTGGTATTGTCTTTGCAAGGAATTCAATTAATCAGGGAGACCGCACGAATTTTCTGCAAAATCCACTATCCCATCAACCCTATGAGAAATCGCTTTCTTCCAGGTTTGTGTAATTATATTTATCAAAGCTCAACCAACCATTCATGAAGGGGAAGCTATTTATTTGATGGATAACGTATATATAGGTATCAGCAGTGGCCTTCATATAACCAAGAACCCAAAGTTAGGCCTGAATTGAGGCCAATCCCAAACATGGAAACTCTAGAGAAGCGATCCATTCCTAGCCGTAATCATGCCATGCAAGAAAACTACCACAATGGTCCACTCAGGCCAAAGCAATTTCTTGAAGGAAGAAGATGGCCCCCGAGGGAACTCATCGGCCCAGACCCTTCTAAAGAGAAAGAAATCCCCACGTCAACCAGCATCTGGCCAAGTACTATATTTTCACAAAATTTAAGACCACAATCTCGTTCGAACTTTTATACTGACAGAAATCAACAGAAATCAAGCATGGTGTCTCATAGCTCGAAGCCATTTAATCTTGAGCATCCCTCGGGGCTTCAGGTAATTACAATTTAATCTCCAAATTTAACTGTATAAATAAAAATGTATATATGATCATTTCATTTGCAGATGAATGAGGAGAAGAAAATGAATTTTAAAGAATGGCAGCTTCCCGGTGATTTGCAACTAAGTTTGAGCCTCAGCCTAAGCAATAACGGTGATCAGATCATGAAGGGTTGCAGCACAAGCGGGGAGGTCTCAGATATCAACACAAAGCTTTCTCTTGCCTTAACTTCCCACTCATCAACTGCAACCAACCTAGCTAGCTAGATATAATTGATTTAATTATTTGTCATAACTGATGGAGACGTGTATATCCATATCACATATACTCGATCACACTATATTAATTTTTAGAGCATATATGTATAATTTCAGACAAGAGGCCGAGTACTTGAGATCTGACCATGTATGCTTGTGAGCATAGGAGTGAGATCTTGTAAGTACTTGGTCTTTAGAAAGACATTACAATCAGATATATATGTAAGGATTGTTCCTCATGTTGTACTAATAATATTTTCTGTTTGTACTTTGAAGTGTCTGTTCTAATTAAGGTAGCTGCAGCTTTGCATGGAAACATAGATGTTGATGTATCATTCTATCTTGGGTTGGATTGACTGGCACTACTTTTACTTTAAAAGAATAATAATAATAATAATAATAATAATAATAATAATATAAGTAATAAGAAGTTAAGAATTTTAAAAAAAAAAATGACTAAACCAAGACATTGATTGAAACTAGTGGCAGTATAGTAGACATGAATATTTCATAATTTAATTATACTTTTTTACACTATTAACTTACAAAAATTATTATTGTAATAAACCAAAAATCACTGAAAAGAAAGAAAATTAGGAACAAAATAATAGGCGATAATTAATGAAAAAATTATTACTATTTATCTATGTCAAGTGACAAAAAGTTTTTTATTGTCATAATAATGATTTTTGTAAACTTAATAGTCATAAGAATAGTATTCAAATAATTGCTATCGGTAACGATGAGTGGCAATTAAAATTTTGTGAGAAATTATATTGTCACTAGGTTGCCAAGTGTATCTCTAATTGTATATATAGCTATAAAACAAAATATTAATTATATCACTATAGTTAGTCATACTGTGACAATAGAAATTTTTGTCACTTAAAAAATAACATTAATCATAAAATAAAATTTATTCCCACTTATTTTTTTTATCACTAATAGTATATTTTTCTATAGTGATTTTTCATGCTTTAATATATATAATTAGTGACAACTTTTATATTATTATTTAATATATTGCACTAGTATGTATTCGCTATGGAAAAAGTTGTTATGACATTGATTTCGTAGCTATAATTATAAATTATAGTTACAAATTTTAGAAATAAATTTACTTTTTAATAAACAACGAAAATGATTGGCTATCAATTCGTGATTTTGTTCAAAAAAGTGGAATAAGTTAACTATCATAGAAAAATTATTAATACATATAAAAAAGAATAATCATCAGTTATGAATTATTGTAGTGAACATTAGTTAAAAAATATCTATTTTAACTTTGTCAAAATCATTTGTATAACTAAATTAACAAATTTCTAGCAATAATTATGAATTTGTCAGCTGATGTCATAGTTTCTGTTTGTATTGTCATCAATTTCCTTTTTTTCGTTGCAGTAACATTTGTCCAGGAGAACTGCAGTCTGCTTCCTGAATTTTTGTCTAGAGTGGAATTTAGTTTTGTTCTTACATTGGTTTTTCTGTGGTGGGTTGGTGAGGGTTGTTAGAGACTTAGAATATATGCTTCCCATGCATGTGCAAGAAGGAAATAATGGCTGGCAAGGACAGTTTGGTTTGCATAATGAGAGCATTCAAAGTGAATGTGAGATAGGCAAAACAGGTAAATTCCCGTACGCTTTCAACCCACCTCATTTAAGATTAAAATTGGTATAATTGAAGTTGCTATGATCAAAGTCATCCCACTAGGATCATAGACCCATATAATTGGACCTTGCGAACAATTACACATATTTATACTCAGTGTTTGAAAAATCGAATCATTTATTGAACCAAAAAACTTATCGATATATGATTTACTAGCTCAACCATTGATCAGACTGTAATTGAATTACAATTGAACTATCGCATCATAATTGTGTAATATATATTGTATATTTTTTATATTACTTAAAAGTTAATAAAATATCAAACATAAAACATAAAGAGTTTAAATTATATTGTTTAACTTCATAAATTAGAATTTCTTAAAAGAGCACATAGGTTGGGTACGAGATTAAGGTTTTGACCTTCTAGCCAGATTTAAAAATTACAATATAAGATTTTATTTTGTAAATATGTTTGAATGTTTTATATTTTTTATCTTTTTAAGATGTATCTTAACTTTTGAGGGTCACATTAAGCCAAAAAAATTATAAAAAAAAAGTGTTAATTATGCCAAAAATTAAAGAAAAGAAAAGAAAAAACATGAACTGGCCCAGTTTTCATAAACCATAAACTATTCAATGGTTCAAATGATCCGACATCCAATTTAGACAATTTTCATAACATAGAACGATTTTCTTTATTTTTTGATTTTTACTAAAAATCGGACCGGTTCATAGGGCGATTGACAGTTCAATCTATCCAACCGTCCAATCCGATCCGATTTTTTACATAATGCTTGTACTGTAATAGTTGGAAATAAATAAATAAATATATATATTTATATTAGATGATAACAATAATGGAATCTTTAACAAGAGATGATGTTGATGAGTAGTTTGGTCCACCTGCATGCCTAACATATTAATGCACTCATATGGGGAGGATAGATTTTCATAAAAGTAATATATTTGGTGGGGGATTATCAACCTATTTATAATCATATACAAAATGATTATTACCTTGACCCCATAAATAAATAATATTAATGGAGCTTTCATTGTGATTTGGACTGGACAATTAGAAAAGCACCTAATCCCACCCGCAGGCCACAACCCTAAATTGAGACCAAGCGGGGCCCCTCCACATAGTTAACTTACAATTTTGCTTTATCGAGGTATGCGTGGCCTAATTTGCTACTTACATAAATTTTGGAATTTAAAATTTAAAATTTCAAAAACATGCAACATAGGTGTTATAAATAATTCAAATAAAAGCGCATTGGCTTATAGTTCGAGTAACATCATTTTCCCTATATTATATGGGAAGTTTTGTGTTTGATTTTAAGTGGATGCATTGTATGCATTTTATGTACATTATTGATAATTTATGTTAGAAGTCTTGTGTTCGATCCTACGTAGTCATGTTGTGTGTATTTTATGTACATTGTTGATAGCTTATACTTTAATTATTTAATTTAAGAATAGAAAAAATATTGATTTGTTGATATGATGATAAAATTCCTCATTTGTAATATTCTCTCTAAAAAAAATTCAAATAAAAATTATATATTAAAAACTGACAACCGATTTACATACTTATAAATAAGAAGTATTATACACCTTTTAAAAAAAAAAATTGTAACTGATTTTACAATTATCCTCTATAGGATTTGACCTGTAATTTAATTATTTACAAAAAAGAAAACTTTCATCAAAATCCTCGTTTGTTATTAAAAATTACTACATTTTTCTTCTAATAGACTTTGAAAGGAGAGGAAATGAAAGAATGCGAATGTCCATCTGTTGTAACCAGATTTGATGGTTTTTTGGTTTATTTATTTTTAATTTTACAAATTTTTTTATAAAATTCGAAAACAAAACTAAAAATATAAGAATGATAAATTTGAAACTGAGCAAGTATATATACTTGATATGTGATAGCTCAAAAGACCCAACCCAACAAGCTATCAACCTCAGAGAAGGCCTCTAGGCCCACTTAACATATACAGTCCAGCAGTACTTTTGGACTTACCTGGGCCAGATTACTCAACCACTGCTGCTTGATCGAGTTGATTGTTTTTGACCATACCCAATGGGAGGCTTCAAGCCACTTTGCCCAGTTAGCTATCCCTCTGGTCGACTACATTGTCCATTCGATCATTATCAACCAGAGTGCTTACTCCAACGCTAACTTATGTCTTTACTGCATTCAATACTCTAACAGGCGGTATGCCTCCGCATTAATGGCGCGTGCCACTCTAATACAGTCTCTGCCATCAATCATGCCACCAACTTTGGTAAAGAGGCACACTATCAGAGTATTGTACACCTTGAAAATCAGGAGATAATATCACCTAAAATAGTACTGGGATTGAAAATGACCATTGACCCCCAAGTGAGGACAAGAGCCCTTTACGCCTGATAAAAGCATCTTAGACATATCATCCACTAGGAGAAGACTATAAATACCTCACTGCCAACCGCACTCTAAGTAATGTCATAAACACTACACGCTCTTACTCTTATATTTGATTGCCCCATTTTTATCAGAAATAACTTAAGCATTGAAGTGCTTTCGTTGAAGGTACCTCGACTAGTTTAACGTTTGCTCTTCATTGTAGATCTTAAACCTCAAAAAATATTGCTGTTAAATCATTCGATCTCCGTAATCGGATCAACTCAAACACAACTCAATTCACTATAAACGACTTTCAACCTCTTCAATACTATTAATAAAGAATCTACCCTTTTTTATATATTTTTTAATATTTTTTCTCAAATATCCTCATTTTTTTTAATTCATATATCTATATAAAATAACAACCATCCAATTACCAATCTTCCTCCCCCTTACCTCACCACCACTGCATAATAGTCCCCCAAAAATTATGCATAGTTAGGCATATTCCTATTTCTCTCAACTACTTCTCCAGGTATGATTTCTACGAGTCAAACTATTTTCTTTTTATTTTTATCTTTATTATTTATTCACAAAAAAAAATATCAATAGTGTTAATTGATTAATTTTTTTCTCTATTATAATAAGTATTTTCAAATTATTTGCATAATATTATTTTTTATTTTTATTAAATTCACACGTATTGAGTCTACACTAAGTGCTAATTATAGCCTACTATGTGACTGTCCGCTTCTATATTTGTGTTTTATTTTAAAAAAAGTTTGCCACTCGCTTAACGGCATCCGGACCGGTTGCGTATTGGGCCACAGCCCACAAGACCATTTTTATCAGGTGTATAATATATATTTGGTTTACAAAATTACCACAGTATTCTTTTAAACCTTTTACATTTTGGTTTTTGTTTTCTTTGGGAGGGGTGGGTGGGTGGGGGGTGGGATTCAAAATAGAACAAGGAGAATGGGCCCCTAACTTAATGGCTAATCATAGAGCCAAAACAATTATCCTAAATAGCCATTTTAGCACATTGTATATAGGTGGTAAAAGTTTTTAATATTATAAATTAAGTAAAGGTATTTGTTTATTCTTTTGTATAATGTGTTTTGATAATTTTCATATACTTAATTAGATCTTTATATAAATAAAAAAAATATGTTGTAAGAAAGTAATAGTATTGTATTGAGTGAATGAATTGTAAATAATAATTAATGCATAATTTATAGTTATGAAGATTAGAAAATGAAAATAACAATATTTTAGACATATCCCTTGAAAGCATATCAAAAGGGAATTGATACTTCATCAATATTATAGATCCCATAACAAAATAAATGATTTGACAATTTTACTGATGGTTATTAACAGTATAGATGCCATAACATAATAAATGATTGGACAATTTTGGCCTTCAATCGACCAAGGGAATCACTTCTTCACTTTAAAAGGAAATGCTATTGTCTTCCCTGTTTCTCTATCATTCACCAAAGTCATGGAGATCTGCAGAAATGAACTCCATGAGAGGAATCCTCCCACAATTATGGAAACACTATTCCATGATTAGGAGATATCAATGCCAAAGTTCACCCTAACTACGGCACCAAACAGGAAGAAAAGGAAACACACAAAAGGAAAAAAGAAAACTGTATCTTTAATGTTCAAAGCTCATCACCTTGTATATCATATTTTCCGAGAAATGGAAAAAGAGATCTGCAAAATTAGTAATGCTGAAAGGTCTTGCAAATCTGCGAGTGGAGAAGAGCAAGGCATTTCAAATGGTATAACTCTCGTAGGATTCATCATTTATTATGATTTTCTTTGCCGATGAGTTGCATGAGGCATAAGCTCCTGGCAAGAATTCAAAGGTGAAAGAAGAAAATATCAGAAAATAAGACAGAAAAACAAGAAAAAACTCAGACAAGTAGAGTGTAATGTTGAGAATATCAGGTAATTATCAGGTGCAATTACCTCTGAATAGCGGACATGATCATGCCGGAGGTTAGAAGTTTTGACAATCGTTTCCCATTTGGTGTCAGCAGCTGAACCTTTCTGACCCTGCTTCTTAGACTGAAGATGGCTGCTTCGACATGAATGAGCAAATGGATTCCCAATGGAAGGCAGCGTACGCCAAAGCCAAGATTCAGAAGGAGATTTTGGTAATGGTGGAGGCAAAGGAGACTTCAAAGGATGATCAGATTCTCTTATATTGTCTGATTCTTGGTTCTGTTCTTCTTTCATGTCAAAGGTCTTAGATTCTTGATCAGAAGGTGGGATCTTATCAGTTGATCCAAATTTAGGACTTAGTTTTATCCCTTCCTCCAAGATATTTGGGCATGAAATGTCTTGAACAGATTTAACAGCCCAATTGTTTTCCTTCTGTCTGATGCCAGCCAAAACCTTCAGCCTCTCACCTTCAGCTTTTGTATCTGTTTTATTTACAGAATCTATGTATAGTGTTTTCTCCACAGCATCATTTGTTGGAACTGATTCTCTTTCGTTGTTAATCTGATTCCTTGATACATCTTGCAAGGCCTTAAACAATTTGCGTGATGAAGCAATCTTGTTAGCATTGTAATTCTCAACTTCCTTAGGTACACCAAGAAAACCCACTCCCTCACGAAACGGAGACTTTGGAGATTCATTTCGATAAGGGGATATGCTGCCACTTCTGTAACGCCTCATGGGCGACACTCCTGATCTATATGAGTCGTGGGAGTTCACAAACTGATTGGAATCGTTAGTTAACTTGTTATCAAACCCTAGCAGATCTCGGGATAGCAATCCAGAATGATATTTTTTCTTATGAGGCACATGAAAAGCATTCTGCAGGGATATATTCAAGAGGCCAACAATTAATGAAAATATATTCACTCACTAATTGCACCAAAATGAGTTCAGAAGGAAAAGAACAAGATTTGAAAAATAACCTTGTCAAGGGGTCCACTGAGCGCATTTCTTGTTAGTTTTCTGACTTCACCCCTTGAAGGTGTTGGAGTGCGGGTTTTTGATTTCATCGCTGGCAGTGGATTTAAGAGGCACAAAGAATTCTTCACGCAAAACCGAGGGAGAATCCCCCAAGCTTTCCCTGACTTTTTAACAGTAACATTACTACACTCTTGATCATCATCATCTTCGCTCTCAGCATTATCTATATACCGTCTGTAATATGGCAAAAGATCCTGACTATATTGTTTGGGTGAAGGCTTGATTTCCCCAGAAACCGCCTTCCTTACTGGCTTCGGTTGCTCATTAAGTATTGGTGGCTTCTTCACAACATATTGTGGTGTTTCCAGAACAACAGCCTTGGCTGCTGGTAAGAACCTATTCATCATAAAATCTCTAGTTTGTTTGTCGATACGGAAGGTTCCGGATGGCTTCATGCCTGAACTATGATAGCCGCTAAGGCCACTTACACTGTAGTTAAAGGAGCCTGATTCTGTCGGTGAAAGTGTGTCAAGTGCATCCGAATACGCATCATCTCCACTTTCTGAATCCGAATCATCTTTACAATTCAAACTCTCATTTAATTTCTCCAAAAGACTAGCATGATCACTGAAGGAAAATGCATCAACTTGGGGCTTGTAGATGTTCTGATCGTTCGTTCTTTCCCCAGAATTGTATCTTGACGGGCCTGATACCCTTCCTGGAAGAATCCTTGGAGTTTCACCTGAATTACGCCTAATGGCATCTGATACCCTGGCCGGAGGGAGTCTTGGTGTATTTGAAGGTTCCTCCGGAGTATGCACCTGGCTTTCCAGTTCTCCTTTAGGCATTCCAGGGATTTGTTCCCAGTGAAATGGCACGGCAGCTGGTTTGGTCACCTCCTCACATTCCCAGTCAGATTTGTTCAATGGAAGAGATTGCTGTCTGCAGGGCAGCGGCCTTTCTGTCACCTTCCTTTTCGCTAGCTCAGTAGATTTTGAGGGTGATGAATATCTCCTTGCAGATAGAAGTGGTGCATTAAAATCTAGTTGCCTTTTCTCCATTGGGTATCTAAGTTCTTAACTCTCAGTATCCAGTTTCTCCCCCTGTGGCTTAAAAGCACAACAAAACTAACCGAAAAAATTTAAATTAGTACAGCTGACATAGTCACATAGATGGGTAATATGAAAGTTGTTCTTTCTGCTGCATAATTAGACAGCGAGAGAGGGAGGGAGACAGAGAGATACAGGGAGGCCAAGCACAGAAAATTCCTTTCTTCCCAGCATCATATATGCGTATGTTGTAATGCTATAAACTATTCTCTTAACACATTATATAGATATCAAGATATAAACGCACAACACATAATCAACCATCAATGCAAAGGGTTTATATAGTTCAATGAAATTCCTCACAATCAACCAGACAGATGAATTAGAAAACTTCAATTTTTACAACTTAATCAGCATAAACATTCACCAATGATGACAGATGAAGGAAATCTAACGACTGCATCAAACCTTCAACTTTTTATGGTAAGGGAGACGGAATTCTAACTCCTACTGACCAACCGAGCAAGATCCTATTCTCCCACCATGGCTACCACACCAGAACACATTGGGCATCTTTTTCATTGTTACTTCTCCTTTAAAGAGAATGTCTATTTCCAGATTTACTAGTTATTACTCATAGTTCCGTCTAAGAATACGAGAAAATCAGGGCAGAAAAGGGAAAAAATCTGCCTGCTTGATTTCTTGAATACCATCGCATATTACTCAATAACTCTTTTTTTACTACCCCATGTAAACCAAATCTAAAAAAATCAATCAAATTCAATACGGACTACCCAAGATATTTTACTCAGGAAACAATAGTTAAATGCCATAATGGATATGCAACTGCAAAGAAATCTAGAAAATCTTGGCTAGTAAATACGACCCACTAACACAGCCTTACCCTTCTGCCAAGAATTCAAGATGGGTCGAAAGTTACACCAAAAAAATCATCCAAACTCCGTAAAACAATCCAAGAAAACACAAAATAAAGCAAAAATTAGGCATTTCTCTTGGTACCTGAGAAAAGAAAGACCACTGCAGGGTTCTGGGATTTTGGAGTTTCTTCCCGCAAATGGTGGCAGAACAAGAGGAGAAAAGGGGATATGAGAGAGAGAGAGAGAGAGATGTGGAAAAGCCTGTGAGGAGTGTTTGCTTGTGCTTTTTAATTCATGAGTATTTAGTAGGAGGAAGCGCTGATTACTGACTGTCTGAATGCATGTGGATTTCGTAACGTGGTGGGGCTGAAAATGCCAAAAAAGTGGAGGAGGGCCAATTCTTGATATTTCATCATTACTTTTATTTCTGCCCTTCCCCGTTTTGTCTGGAAAGACAAATGTCACGGACATACCGTTGGAGTACAACGACAGTTATAAAACCCAACCGTCTTTATTTCGCGCCCATTTTATTTGATAGATTTAATTTAATGAGCCAATCAGGGACCCCCTTCAGTCATTATGACTCTATCTACCTTTCCAGTTTCTCTCTGCAATTTTTTTTTCCACCACAAAGAAATTATCCATAATTTAATTTTTTTTATTCTTTTCATTTCCACTAATAATTGTTGTTCGTCGTTTTTTCATGCCTAATATAATCATGATTTATTTTAAAAACATAAGTGAAAAGAATTATATGAACGAAAAAAAGTTATTACATATGCTAGTGGTAGAAAAGAATTACAGAGTATTTTTAGGGATATTTACGATAAACAATAATTTGATATAGCACCCTAAAAGTTTTCATCTTGTGAGTTGTGACTGTAAGGGTTCTTTTATTTTTCCATAATATAAATAAAAATGATTTTAAAAAAAAAATTGAACTACAGAGAAGATGATTTTTTGGTGTTATTAAATGGGTGTTACCAATTGAAGAAGTATTTCAAGATTTTAACATGTATTATTAAGATTTAATCCGTGGAGTAAGGGGAAGAAAAACTTCAAATAAATCTAGATATGCATGGGATGCCGCGCCTGCAATTATACTTAAGTTTCCCAATTGAGTAATTACCATTTCCTAAGTCATTGCATTAATCATGGTTGCTTAAATCTGTTGCCATCAGTTATTTCACGTTACCTAACACCTTATTACACGAAGTTAAAAGTGGGTTTTTACTTTCTACCTGAAAAATCCCAAATTTATTTGAGAAATTAAAAAGTACCTCATGTGCCCCTCAAAATGTTAGGCAAAGTTTGCAACTATTGCTACCTACAAAAATTTAAAGCTATGATCTACGACAGTAACATTGATGCAGTTGCAAATTCTTTTTAGGTGTCAAAAATATAGTCCATGGAAAAATACATAATGAGGCGATGAAACAAGACATAACGAGCTTTATCATTTTTCTAATTACATCTTAAATAGTGAAGTCTTCGAACATGTTTGATACAATATTAAAACTTTTGTACTCAAAAATATTTTCACAGCTATCAATTGAAATTTGAATACTTTAGAGAAAATGTTTTATTTTTTCTATTTTAAATGAAATATATTAAATGAAGATAAAAAAGAAAATATCAATATTTCAAGACAGTCTCTCGTGTGCCTTTGTGCCTCATTTGTATTACTTGTGGTCTTGTATTGGTAGATTTCTTTTCTCCCCCTGCCTAAACGACTCCCATTTTATCCTCCCCCAAGAAATGCTTTTTCTTTTCATTTTCTAACCTTTTTACTTACACTATGTGTGATTCAAGAATTTTGACTAGAGAAAAAGAAAAAAATATAAAAAGAAAATAGGGAAACATAAAATTTGTAATTTGTTTGATTATTAAAGAAAATAGTAAAAAAAGAAATGAGCAAAAAAGGAGCGATGAAACTATCAAATAATGAGAAAGAGTACTCTAAATAAAATCTTCCCTCATTTTCTTCACATTGTTATATTTTCCTTCAATTTTTTTCTTTCTTTATTATTTTACTTACCAGCTAAACAATTAAAAGTATTTTTTTTATATTTTTTTTTCTCACCAAAATCTATCAACCGAACATTGTGTTAATTAAAAATAAATTCCGCACTAATTATGAATCTTTGGAAGAGTAAACAAACGGGCATAAAGTGAGAATGTCTGCAGTCTGCTTTCTCCTCGCATGTGAGATTTTGAGTATCCATACAACATAGCCGACTGTGACTTTAGTTGTCTGCCATTGTTGACTAACCATCAATCAAGAAATTAATTTTATCGTTGAGGAACTATAACCTCCATCGATGAGGGCCACACTTTCATTAAGTATCTTATGTAATTCTACAGAAGAGGACAATGATGTCGTCTTCAGACCTCATTAGTCCAAAATCTACGGATCGCATCTTTCGTTAACATGTTACCTAAAAAGAATATGGAGCGCCCAATTCCAGGCCCGGCATTTCTAATCTTCTCCATATAATATTTATTAAGGGAATTTTTTTTTTGTCTCTATTACATATTTTACCAAGACAACATAAAGACATATAATTGGGTTTTGTTTGGTATTGTTTTGAGTAAAATGCTTCAAGAAAATGCATTTTGGATAATGGAGTTTTAGAACGTTGTGTAATGTATATTTAATTTTAGTTTAAAAGTGGTTTGAATTTATGTTGAGAGAAGATATTTCGGATTGTAAATATGAAATTAATACTTGTTTTATTTGATTAGTAAAATTTGTTAATATATATAATTATAACATGAAAAGATATATATATATATGTATACATATGTAATAATTATATTCATCTCGGGAAAAAAAAGAGAGAAATTTTAGAAGTATTTTACACGTGTTTTATTCTTAAAATTAAATCACAATGTTTGATTTTATTTTTCATATTGAAAAATATTTTGGGAAATAATACCGGACAAAGCTTGGCTTTCCCTTTAAGGCTATTTGTGTGGTCCAAAGGAATTTGGGAGCACATGATAATGCAAATCCCATCCTTATCGAAAAACATGTATCCCTTGAGAGTTCTTGAGAATTGTACTAGATTTTAAGATCTAATAAATGATTTCAGATCCAAATCATAATTTTCCTTTTTCTTTTTTATGGAAGGATGACAAATTTAACGTTGGTAATCCTAAATCTGATGTCTTGTAAAAGGGTAACTAAAATCCCAGAAATTTTTTTTAGTGAATATACAAATTAAAGTGGAGCAACCACTCTCGGAAATTTAAACAAATATGTACATACATACATAACACATTATTTAAATATACTCGGAAGAGAAAAGGAAAAGGAAAAAGGTGTGGGCAGGGCAGGGATTCGGGGCCCAGTTGCGAAAGTGAGGCTGTGATGAGTCAAATCACATCTTCCATAAAATCCCTTAAGTTAAGGCCACTTTATTCAACAACTATGAGTATGTCTAACAATATATCACTATTTAATTATCTGATAATGTAGTTGGAATTAATATTCCTCCGACCTAACACTCCCTGAATACCTGGTTTGGATACGTTCTCTCATCACAAGCTTGTTTTGGGTTATTTTGGGAGAACATTTAAAACATCTTTATTAATTTTTTTTATTCTCTACTATAATAAAATACTAAAAAAATTATTTGTCCTTTTTATTATTTATCAAATTTTACCTTAATTTTGCATTTTTCCACACTTTCCATCTACCCACCCCACGCGCACCGCCTGCCCCTCTGCCACATTACCCCTTCACTTACATAATAATAATAATAATAATAATAATAATAATAATAATTAAATTAATAATAATACTAATAATTATTATTATTATATTAATTATATTTATAATGTAAGTAGCATTAATAATTAATAAAATGATAATAATAATAATAATAATAGTTAGGATAAGTATACTATTACTGCTGATGATGATAATAATAATAATAATAATAATAAATTTTGAACTAACAAACAAAATTAATAAAATATTATAATACAATCCACTTAATCATTACAAATTTACAATATAATCATATCTCTTTAATATATATACATATATACACAATATTTTTAATTAATATTTTTATAATTAAAAAAATTCTTTAATATCAATTTTAACCTCCAAACACAGCACAAAAGTAATGATGTAACATTTATAGTAAAAAATGCTCTCTAAAAAATATAACCAAACATATCAAAACTTATTTTTTACTATTTTTAAAAATAATAACCAAACATCAATCATATTTCCCAACCTTCATTTCACAATTTTCCACAATTCCTTTATTATTCATTATCTCAAAACACATAATAAAATCAAACAAAAACACATCCAAATATTACCCTATATGTTTAACATATTTGATTTTTTTTTGAATATTGGATGTAAGTACGTTGGGCCGGCACAAGGCTCACTGCCCGAAGGGCTATCTTAGAGGCCCGGACCCAAATTAGGCTGAAAGAGCTGAATGGGCTGGACTTAGTTTTCTCAGTGAGGGAAATTAGAATAATAGAATGGTTAATTCCATTTCATTTATCAGACTGTCAAATAAGTAAAATATGTACTTTAATTAACTCCATTCTATTTATCCGTTTTACTTTAATTAACACCATTCTATTTATCCTTTAACATAACCATTCCGGCTTTCACATTCACCAAACAAAAAATAGACGACCTAAATTCTTGAATTTGACTGGAAATGTGAAAAATCAAACTTGACATCATCAGAAGCATAGTAATCCTCTGCGAGTCTTCCGGCCCATCGGTCAATCTTGCAAGGCGACATCTAGAAAAGAAGTGAAAGCCAAAACTCATAAAAGTGTGAAACTAACCGAAAAATATACCTACAAGCGCCCTAGAGATGTTACATGATTTTTACAACTCCATCACCCGCCATCTCCTCCGTGATTTAAGAGTATGCCCTAACATCGAATCAGCTAACTGTCGGCCGCCGGAATATCCACCTCATAAGTTCTATCTCCACCGTCCAGCCGCCTTTCACAGCGTCATCTCCATGTTAACTGTTAACTGATAATTCACAAGCATCTGATGACCACCAATATATAAATACCATCACATTTTAAAACATTCTTTAAACAGCTAGCTACCCTTTTCCTTTTTATTCGACAAAGTTAAACCTGGAGAGGGGCCCTGTATGTTACGTTCACAAGTGCAGGCCACGTGTGTCTTATATGCAGTTCCTAGGCCTCGACGTGCCAGCCCGAATACACAGCATCCGGAACACAAGTCAGACTAAACATTAAAGCCAATGCTGTGGAAGTTGACAAGGTTTTGAGTTTGTAACGTGGCAACAACGGAAAAAAAATATTTTGGCACAAACGCGCGTATCTACCCACATATTTTTTTATTTTTAATAATAACTAAATTCGTCAGCAAAAATGAAAATTCAGTTGCAGTAAAACATTATTCATTAACATATATTAATAAAAAGGAGCAACTTGTATGCAAGTCTCGTATATAAGACAAGACCTTATATTATCATATATAATTTTCTTCGAGGGGATTTAAAAGTATATGACAGTTGCCAGTTGTAATAACTAAGGAGATTCAACTGTATTGTAATATTATTACAATACATTAATTTGAAATTTTCTTAAATTTATTTGCTTGTAATGATTGTATAGAATAGATTCATAGTCTCAATTAGTTAAATATTTGTTTGATTTATTCAAAATTCATGATTGATAAAAGACCCTATACTTTATTGAGGTTAATCTTAAATTATGTATCAAAAACCAACCCCTTAACTTGTAATAATAGGATTAGGATTGGGATTGACTTATAGAAAAACACAAAATTTCTCCGGAATACAAAGGATTCAAGCAAAACGCATAGTGGATTATGAGTCACATGTAATCCTATCTTATAAATCAAACAAACAAATCTCTTGCGAAAAGATACTTCTGGTTTTGTCCAAAAAGTGGGTGAGGGAGATAGAAAATCAAATATATGATTTTTAATTATTGCATCCCTTCTTCCTATTGTGTCAATTTCCACATGGCTTCTCTTTCCACAAATTGATTATGAATATTAGTATTTTTAATTCAGTATAATTTACTAGCTAGCTAGCTAGCTACTTAACTGCATGCGGCTTTAGTTCTTATCTTTTGCCATCGTCTGCTGGAAAATTTCTAAGAAACAGACAAAAGCAATCTTCAATTCAAACTAACCCCCTTGGTTTTCCTGTTAGAAAATTTGGTTTCTCATTTGCTTTTTTCTCTCTTCTTTCGCTATTTTTCATGTTGGACATGATAACGATGATGTCCCGACGAAACTCCTCCCCCGGGATTATAAAACGACAAATGCATATCTCATATACAGCATCTGTCAACATGCATATTAAAATATGCAATTTAAATTTTTTATTTTAATTTCTATTTTACTTTTTATCTTATTTTATATTATACATATTAATTTTTTTTAAATAAGTATCTGACTAAAAATCAAATACACTTAACATATATACATTAAATTAATACAAGAGATGAAATAAAAAATTCAAGTAAAATACATGCAACTTAATTCTTATGATATTTCCTTGGATTAGAGTGCGCTTTGGTAATTATTATTATTATTAGTATCTATATTTTCTATAATTAAGTATAAATGAAAAAATTAAACTTGAATTTTATTTCCTAAAAAAAAAAAGGAGAAGAAGAAAAAGAGAACTTTGAATTCAAACCTTAATTACAAAGCCAACTTCTCCGCAACATAAGCCAAAGACCTGAGATTACACCCTAAAACGGTATTAACGAAAATGAGCGTTTCTTCCTCACTATTTCCCTCCGGCACGTCCACCACGTACGATCTTGTAACCACCGTTCCGCCGCCGCTGTCCTGCTCCTCATGCACGGTGGTGGTGGACTGATAATTCTCCAGCCGCTGATCCCCTTCAATTACCGTATAAATCATCACATGCATGTCATCATCGAGCCGGTCCAACCTCTCCCGGCTCAATTTCCCCGGCATGCCGGAGACGAACGCCACCTCCCTCACGCTTCCGGTGCCGCCGCTGCCGGCCAGCATGGTGCACTTCTTGATGAAATTCTCGTACACCTGTGGCTGATCGAAACGACGCAGTATCGACCAAACCAGAGAAAGCGGCGCGTTTACGTTTTGAACCAGTGTGGATGTGCATTGATTTGGTTTGGGATTGTGAGTATGGTGAAGACCTATCATTCTTTCAGTGTAGGGATTTGCTTTGTGTGGATGTACCATTTTTTTATAAATTTTGACCCGAGTTGCGGTGTCCTACGTTTGATTTGTTATATAGTGTCCGAAATTTGGATTTATCTGCCAATTTGGTCTCAACATTTTTTGGACCTGTCTGCATGCCTGTTTAGGAAATTCGTCCAGGGTTCAGAACTAATATGTTAAAACTTCAATTTTGTCGTATAAGGACTAATTTGCACTGATTCTTAAGTGTGGGGCCCATCAAATAAAGTTGTTCGATTCATGCATTTACCGTTTAACTCAACAATTATGAAATTACCGAATTGATTTAGAGGTGTTTGGCTAAATTTATTTTAAACATATTATAAGTTTTTATATTTTATAAGATATTGTTAGAGCTTATAAGATGTTAAATTTTATTTTTAAAATAAGTTGTTAAAGTATTTGAATAAAATAAGATTTTGAAGCTTATAAAATGTTAATAATGATAATTTTGTAATTAAAATAGTTAAAAATAAAAGAGGTTGTTAAGATTTTAAAAATAAATTAAGATTTTCTTACTTTTCTTAAAGGAGTTTATAAACTTCTAACATCTTATTTTAGAATCTTATAAGTTCTTTTTTTAAAAAAATTACTAAACACTTTTTATCAACTTATAAGTTTTTAAACATCTTATAAAATATTTTGAGGAGCTTATAAGCTCACCCAAACATCCTCTTAGGCTTTGTTTGGAAAAGTTTCCTCGAAATGCTGTCGTTTCAAATATAGCAGTTTTTTCTTTTTTTCATTTTATTGTTATAAATTCCAAAGTGCTCCTATCTTTTTTAGGCTAATATCACAAACGCCGTCCTCATTTTCCTATTCCACACTACATATATATACACAATATATTTTATTATTATTATGACATTTGAAAAAATCTTTAAACCCAAATTTCACTCTCAAACATCAATACAAAGGCATTGATTTGACATTTATAACATTTATAATATAAATGTCTCCTTCAAAATATAACCAAACATATCAAAACTTTTAAAATTTATTTTTTAACTATTCTTAAAAACATAACCAAACATTAATTACATTCCTCAACGTTCATTTCACATTCTCCCACAATTTTTTCAACATCCATTCTCCCAAAATTCATAATAAATACATAATAAAATCAAACAAAAACATATCCAAACACTATCTTAGTTAGTGTTTAATTTAATTTCTTATTTATTCAATTAACTTTTAAATAGTTCTAAATATTTTTTAAGCATAATTAGTACTTACCTGTTGTAATTTCATTAACATAAATTTAAAATATCTTAGGGCTAGTTTGGTTGGATTTTTAAATTATCCCATAATTATTTATCATGTAATAATCTTAACTTGTGTAATTGTTATCATTATTGATAT